>JANSTT010021416.1:0-44895 GCA_026745375.1 Platyura marginata | reverse complement strand
TCACGTGCACCGGAATAATTAAATCTTTTGTGCGCTGCGACAGAGAAAATTCTAGCTTTTCGTAAAGGTATGCAGGCATTGTCATTGATTAATAATTATTATTATTATTGAATTATTGTTATTATTATTATTGTCTATTGTTTATTAGTAAGTGTTCGTTGTTCCTCACAACAACTACAAACAACTACAATACTTATGTCAAAAGGTTATATAAACATGAGTTTGCTCGAAATCCTTTGGTGAAGACACATTTATTGGGGATGAGGAATCATTTATAAAATAAAGTTTAGTCTATATTATGTAAATACATAAGCTGAAGTAGTACATTTTAAAACAAAGCCCTAAATAAAATAAATATTATTTGCCATATACTAAAAACTACTATAAATACAAAAAGGTCATGTACGTTATACACCAAAAATTAATTCAAATCCAAAATGGACGACCTACAAATTATTGTTTTGTTTTGTTATTAAAATAAATCAAACTGAATGGGCACAATTTACATAAACATGTTTTTATTGGCCGCTTAGAATAAAGAAACCCTTAACCCTTTGAATACATAAATGGCCGGTTAAGGATTACTAACTGCCTTCAGGTTAACACGTGTATCGTCTCTATATATACATATGGCTATACTCTATGCATGTATGTAAATATTATATACATACATATGTATATGTATATACAACAAACTATATAATATATATGTATATTATACAACATTCATCTAATCCTTTTAAAATTGGGTAGGATCATAAGGGATATGTTCATTACTTCCGTGAGCATAAATATTAATATTTATTAAAAATAATGTTTACACAATTCGACATTAATAGAATCCAATTTGCTCTTTAATACACGCACATTTAACAACAATAGAATAAGAATATTACATGCTCCCCCTTATAATTACATAATATCCAAAAGATAATCTTCTGCACACTCTAGCTCTAGGTAGATCTATGTCTGTATTTGAAAGAATGTTGGTATGAGAAAAAGAAAAATATATATTAAGGAACGTATACTAAACATAATAGACACGTGAAGTTCGGAGTAATTACCTAGGATGCATTTAAAAATAAATTAAACCATTTAAACAGTCATTTTTTACCGATATCCAAACCATATAACACACAAAATTATTCCCTCGTGTCCTTATTTATCACCATCCGTCGAGTTTTGTTTAGTTTGTTTCCTCCACAGCGCTCATACATTTTTTCCGTGCCTTTATATCCATAAACCTTCCGCAAAACCATTTATAGGCGCCGCGGGGGGGAGGGAGAAAAACACCCCGCTCCCACCTCCACGGGGGTTTTTTTTTTTTTGGTGTGAGGGGAGGAGGGGGGAGGGGGGTTGGGGGGTGTGTGTGGTGGGTAGTCATACAAAATAAAAGAGTAAGAAAAAAAACAAAAAAAACATTTCGAATGCAATACAAACCAACCAAAACTTTAAATATTTTTTCACTCCTAATGTGTATTTTTTTTATATAAAGAAGTGTGGTGAGGGCGGGTGAAATATTATTAATATGTACTGTGTGTGTATACCTAAGCGGATTTTGGAAAATTTCCTTTTTTCTTCTTTTCTTTTTTGGGATATTTTGTTTGCGGCCGTGGCAATAAATGTTATTTTTGGTTTGGTCTCTCAATATTTTGTTATGATGATGAACTAAGTACACACACATATATATATATATGTATATATATGCGGGATTTATACAAAATCTGCATTTTCTGTTTTTCTTTTCTAAAACAGAATCAGATTATTCACATCCAGAAATTATTTTACCATTCATGCTTTTGCATTAATTAGATGGAGCAAAGTAACTGGAAAATAATAAATGAGGATTATAAGTATACAAAAGGGATACCGCAGAGGCGCAAACTCGCTTGAACTTTAGCAGTTGTTGAAATTTAGATTTGTTTTGATTGAGCTAAAATTGCTAAGGGAATCACATTGTTAAGACTAAAATCATATTCATAAATTAAGAATATAAGCTATCGATATTTCATTTTTAAACAGGGACAGTATTATAATATAATCTAAGAATTAAGAATTTTTATTGAAAATCTAAGGAATGAGTAAGGAAAAATTGGGAAAATCTAATCGAAAATTTTTTTTTTCCCAAATTCTATAAATTTGACCTTAAAATTAATTTGAATCAATTTGTGAAGATTTCAAGTGATTTATGTAGAATTTCACATGTATTTTCCAACATTTACTATAGAACGTCTGAAAACGGCTTAAATTCTGATCCAAACATTACTTAAATTCCATTTTTAAAAATTGAAAATAAATACAACAGAAGAAATAAATCCGAACGTCTACATTCGTACAAGTCTAAGCTTTAATTTGCAGGTAGTCTTGAGGCTAAAGTTCAATCCCCCAATTTTTAAAAAATCTCTTTTACTTTATCATGATGATTTCGAATCAGTATTTTTATAGAAATGTCTCACCATATCCATGGCCGATCGGCCAAGTATTTTTTTTTTCTGCTAGATAGCTGACTGGAAAAAATACAGTTCTCTAAGAAATGCTCCTGTAGTTTAAAAGATATGAATTTTTTTAAGAATTTTTATAGGAAATCTAAGGGATTTGTAAGAGAAAATTGGGAAAATGTGAACAACAAATTTTTATTTTTTATATACAAAAGGCACTTAAAAGTTTATATATACTCGTATATAAAAGTTTCGACGTAATGTTCATTCTGGTATTGTAGTTAGATATCATCTTCAACGAAATATTGAATATTAGGAAGGATTTGAGGGACATTTTAATTATAACAGATCTTTAATCATTTTTCCAGCCCCCATACAGTTTTTATACAGTGTCTGTTTTCTTCCACTCAATCTAAATGTATTTATGCTCAGATACTTAGTGATTAGAAATATTAAATGTTAAAAATGAAGGGCGATGAATGAATTTGGATATTCCTTCTCCTGATGTGGACCCTTTTTCAAGAAATTCATATTTTTAAAAAAATATTTTTGTTTTACTACAATAAAACCACATGTCATGACTTACAAATTGACTTGTGACTATTTAATGATCCGATTTGTGATATTTAATGATCCCAAAATAATCGTTTTGGTTCATTCTGGGATTCTGCACGTGTAATTTTATCAATCTGGCTTATTTCGCCACCTTAAATATAAAAGCATTCGTTCTGTTCTCAACAACAATCTATTTCAAATTCAATTTTTGTTTATTTTAGACGTGCCAAACCAACCACATTTACAAAAAAAGTTCTTAAATTTTTTGGAAAATGTCTACTTTCCCACCAATATCAATATCTGGATTTCAATTATTGTCTTATTTTATTATGTATTTTGAAGTTAAAATGGAGTTATTAGAACTGTATGTAAATTAAAAGGCTTACGCTTTGTTTTAAAATTTAAATAAATTAAATAAGAATTTTTCATATTTGAATCTAAAGTTTGAGCATTTATTTCAAATTGTTTCGTTGTTCATATAGGTGTAGTCAATTCAACACTGAATTCACTAAGTATGTATTACGGTAATACCGAATCGAAGTTTGTTGGACATTATAGAAAAGAGAAAAGACGTTGGTATTTATAGAAAAGTAGATAATTACCACGTTTAAATGCAAAGTTGAAGGATCGAGTTAAAACAAGGTTGAAATTTAACTCGCGTTTATATGACACAATTTCAATTCAACCCAGTAAGAAAAGTAGTGTCGAGTAGACGAGTCAAACCTGTTTTGACTCGACTTGCGTTTATATGATAATCCAACCCGAGTTGAACCTGGATTTAACTCTGCATGTAAACGTGGTAAAAGATAGCATTCAAAATGAAGACATCGATGATCCAAAAGGCAGCACTGACTTATTGGTTTATTGTTAATATTGGTATTTGACATAATTATAATTTACAATAAACTTACCTAGATCCTAGACCTAGCTGTAGTAAATTAGATAAAAAGCTCATATTATTCATCATACGTCTGACTCACGTGCAATCTTTCTTATTACATCATTTCGTTATTTACACATTATGAACACAACACGTATAAAATGAAATTTTTAATTAGTTGAACCATATGCGCATATATTGACACACATATTTCAATGTGCATTAGAATTTAAAACATCAATCACTACCATACATCTCCAGTCTCTACTTAACATATTATTCACTTCAATAAATCAATGAACTTCCAATTGAACTAAAAATAACCCTAAACAATTGTATGACAGGTGGCCCCATTTTATTGCCACTTGAATATGTGTAAACAAAACGGCAGGAAAATTGTTTATTTTCAAATGTTCCGACACTTTGTTTACAATTAACTCGAAATAATTAAAATATTTTCGTTCTCACAGCACCCAGTTAGGTAGGCAGGCAGGCAGGCAGGCAGGCAGTATGTGTTCTCTGTGCTGTGTAATTATTTATTGTTTTAATCCAGATTTTTCTTGTGTTCCATGTAAACACAGTTGAACATGTTAACTTAATTGTATTTAATATTTGTGGCAAATGATGAATATTTCAGGAAGCAGACATATATGTTTATTTTTGTATTGTGAGTTATGTGTTATGTACGCGAAAGGAAGAAGTAGGTATATTCCATAGAAGAGCTATAAATGACGACACGACGTCGTTTTGTCGATGTTATGTTCCACGCTGGAAAACTGTACTTGTACTATGTATCTATATAGGTGTTATATGTTTTCCTTCGTTTACTATAAATTGCTAATTTTTGTTTGCATACACGACAATGATTGCATAAATTAATTGTTTTTGAGATTAGTTGGGTTTTCTGTTTAAAATTCTCTTGAATATGGAGAAATCCGAATGTGTGACTTTTGAGCAACCATTTTGTTATCCTCTCAAAATCAAAAAAATTTTAATTGACATTACTTAAAAAACATATACAGTCAAACCTCGAATTGCGAGTAACTCGATTTACAAATGTTTTGCAAGACGAGCAAAAATTTTTAATAAATTTTAACTTGATATATGAGCGTTGTTTTGCAATACGAGTATGTACCTACTTATATCTGGGACCAAAATTACAACAGGCCTTGCGCTCCAAATAAATCTTATACGAAATATACGTATACACACTTTTTGTTTTTAATGTGAGCAAAAATATATGAAAAGAAGACTCCATGACGATCACTCTTTGTTCATTTTTGTGTTGTTATGCTCTTTTTAATATCTATCTCTATCATATAGTAAATAATGCGCGAAGGGAAGGTATAGATATCATTGGCCGCTATATGTTCACGACTAAATTTAATTAATGAAAAGTGAACATATCAATACGAAAACTGATTTCTTACATATTTAGCGACCAAAAAATCATGGAATTTGCTATACGCTGAAGTATATACTGTTTTTTAGATCGTTTTTTTTTGTAATTTAAAGCTTTAAATACAAAAATATCAACTAAAAGGATCCGGATATTTGGTTTAGTTTCAAATATCCCGGGTACGTACACAAAAATCCCAAAAGTATCGAAATTGCACATTACTATTAATTACTAAAGCGTCCACCGCGCCAAACCTATCAACAGTAATATAGTGTGTTTGTACTAAAAAGTATTTCGCCCATTCGTTGTCAACTTCATGGCAATCAAGTGAAAAATTATATGTCAGAATATTTTTCGTGTATGTGTCGAAAATATTAAATTATCTGCAAAGTTTATTGAAAAACAAATTGTTTCAAACCACTTTGTTGGTTTATTTTTTCATTTTTCTCTATTGGAACTTCTATTAGCTATGTCCTATCAACTTTATCGGAACACCACGCTTGGAAATACTCTGCAAGAGAGTTTGGACGAATTAATTCAGGTATGCGTAGGTTTAGTCTTCCCATCATCCATAACCCATACGAAGGATTTTAATTTCTTTATTTCTACTTGTTGCTTATTATTATTATTATTATTATTACTAATGCACAATTAATTGATACTTTCTATACGTATTTTTATACGAAATTTTACCACTAATATTAAAGATTCCTCTATTTTGCTTGCGTTGACATTTTTCCATTGCTAATCGATTTTAAAATTAAATTTTCCATTGTACCCATATACAATTATGAAATAATTTCAGTATGGCCAAATTACACCACAGCTGGCATTTAAGGTGCTGCTCCAATTTGACAAATCAATTAATGCAGCCTTGAATACCAAAGTTAAGGCTCGTGTTACATTTAAGGCAGCCCGTCTAAATACTTACCGTTTTTGTGACAATGTATGGACACTGATGTTGAACGATGTTGAATTTCGAGAGGTACACGAATTTGCCAAAGTAGACAAAGTTAAAATTGTGGCGTGCGATGGCAAAAGCGAATAATTTTTTTTTTTTTGGTTTTTATGGTTCTTTTTTTTCTTTTTTTTTTTTAAATCTAAAAATTAAATTTTTCAATTTTATATGCAGTCGCACTCTAAAAAGGTAAATAGAAAAATGTTAAATATTCTACAATCATAGGTTTCATTCACAACATAGTGTAATGATATGATTTTTGTAATTATAGTAATTTTTTTATTTATGAATGGCTATAAAAATGTCGTAACTATCAAGTATAATTAGAACTATCCAGATTAAGTAATTATTTAATTTTTTTTCCTTTGTCAAATTGAAACCCACATTTAATGTGCCAAAAGTATCGTCCAATTTTAAGATGATGGAGGATGTGACGATATTCTTGGATTAAGGTTACCTTGTTAAATGATTTTTTTTTGTTTATAATGTGTGTGTGTGTAATTATAATGACTTTGATATAATAATATTCGAAATACATAATGTTATTTTGTACAGTCAATTAAGATTCGTTAATTATTTCTTATTTACCACTATTCCTTTCTGAATTTGAGCAGATCCACTATACATACATAAATCATATTTGCCTATTCAACTAAAGTGTGAAATGTGTGACCGGAGGATATCAAGCAAATAGTAGTTCCAGAAATCATCCCCGAAAATTTTTAAGTAAAGAAGTAAAGTTTTAATTTTCTGGCCTGTTTATTAAAATATAGTGTAATCCCTGGGTTCAGAATTGAAATACATCCGTTCCTTATTTTTAAATCAATTTTTTTTTTTTTGATTAAAAATTAATTAACAATTCAATATTTGTCTCTCTTCATGGATTATTATAATTTTGATGTGGCTGTTTTGATTGAGTCTCTCAATACGCGACGTAATATCTTTCCAGTTTGATTTTTCGGAATTTCATTAATGAACCGAACACCTCCATGCAGTCGTTTGGCATAAGAACTATTACCTTTAAATATAAAAAATCGAATTCTTTAAAAAGCTACTACAAAAATAAAAATCAATTTTTCACTCACTTGCAACAAAATCCATAACTTCGTTCTCCGTCAATTTAGCTCCGGGCCTTTTAACAACAAAACCAAGTGGCAATTCACCAGCATCTACATCGGGCAATCCAATAACAGCAGAATCAAGA
This sequence comes from Platyura marginata, assembly GCA_026745375.1. NCBI lineage: Eukaryota > Metazoa > Arthropoda > Insecta > Diptera > Keroplatidae > Platyura > Platyura marginata. Next base: position 37,461 of record JANSTT010021416.1, on the reverse strand, counting down.
ATGTTAGGGTGTGTTAATAGAATGGCTTCTATTTCAGCTGGTGGAACAGGAATTCCTTTGTACTTAATCAATTCCTTAATTCTGTCTACAACAAACCATTCCTCTGTCTCATTATAGTACCCAACATCTCCAGTATGTAACCATCCATTTGAGTCAATTGTATTTTCTGTTGCTTCTCTATTTCCCACATAACCTTTCATCACCAAATTACCTTTGAACAACAATTCACCCGACTGATTAACACCCAATGGTTTTCCGGTTTCTGTATCGATAACTTTTCCCCATGTTCCCGGTCTCAAATTTCCAACACTACCCAATGTACTGTTTGGATTGCTCTGCAAAACACCTAACATTGTCTCACTTAATCCATATCCTTGAACGATTTTAGCATTTGGCAATCGTTTAGAAACATCTCGAATTGTTTCATATCGTAATGGTGCAGCTCCAGAGAAAATTATTTTAACACTTGACAAATCGAATAAGTCAACGTTGAGACTTTTTGATACAAGCACCAGGATTGGTGGTACGACTAACAGTACATTCACCTTATAGTCCTGAAATGAACAAGAAGAAATAATTTTTGTTTAATTAATTTTAACGACGAAATGATAGAAAATATTTTCAACTATTTGGTCTGGTACCACTGAAAATCAATTAATGGTGAACCAAAAAGTGTTGGAAGTTTTAAAATCTTACGTCAAAACAGTAACAGCCATTGATATACCAACAACACTTACTGGTTTCTCGTTATTACATTGGAATCATCTTTAAACTTAATTTTTTAACGTGTACTGGCAATTATTTGTTTTTTAAGTACCTATTTAGGTGAGACAGTGCGTCACATGCTTCATCTGACGCTTTGTCATTGCTACTCAGAAACACTGCACTGCATTTTTTATGATTTCTAAGTCACTAAAGCTAAAGTTTTCTTAATTATTGTGTTATGTTCTTCAGCAGCAACCAGAACCAGAGTTTGTATATAAAAATTAATGTACCTACCTCAGTCATTTTCAAAAATGTTGTCTCCTTGAATTTGGAAGCCGTAACTATAGTAATACCAAAAATGGTTAGACCAATCATAGATAGCAAACCCATCGAATGATACCAAGGAATGATACTTAAAATTATTACATTGTCCAATTCTTTTTTCAATTCATTGGCGGTTGTTCTAGAAGATTTATTAATTAATTTACATTTGCGGCATCATGTCTCCCCCCCCCCCTTTAACTAACTCATTTGTGTTGCATAGAAGTGTAAAAATATTATGCTTAGTTAATTGAGCACCCTTTGGTAGACCGGTTGTACCCGAGGAACACAAAATTATGATTGTTTGGTCATCGTCAACAGTTTGGCACTTGATCGAATTGTGGGATGGTATCTAAAATGTGTATAAGTAAATTTTTAATTTTATTTGTGATGGATTTACCTTTTTGCTGGCGGCTAGAATATCATATTCGATGACATTATTCAATCCGGACACTTTATCGAAGACAATAACATTTTTTATATATGAACATCGATCAACGGCTTTAGACATAATCTGACATGTGGATTTAGATGTGACCACAACTTTTGGCCTTGACAATCCCAGGGAATGTTCTAGTTCGTCTAAAAATCAGTCAGTGTAAACAACAACAACAACAACAACAAAAAACGTCTCTATAGATAATTTAATGGAAAAATGCATACGTGATGTGTAGGTAGGATTTAAAGGTGCCAAAGTAGCGCCCACCACTAATGTAGCAAATACAGCAATTGGAAATTCCAATCGATTTTCACTGCATAATCCAATAACATCACCTTTATTTACACCAAGATACTGAAGGCACTCAGCAAAACGAATTATTTTTCTGTACAGTTGATCTCCGGTTAGTTGTTCATTTGTCTCACCATTTATCTGGACGATTTTATTAAATGAACGTATGAATCCATCATCTATATACATATATATATACATATATATAATACCTACCAGTAACACTTGATCACCATGTTCTTTGAATTTTTCCAAAATTATTGATCCTAAGGCTTCTTTTGGATCGGCAAATGTTTTTGGTTCTGGACCACCATATAGAACAAATTTTTCCTCGCTCATTTCTAAATATATAATAATACAATCTAACAACTAACTATGAACTGGCATTTTGTTATCAATAAATAAGTAAGTAGTTAGTAAGTATATTACATTTTGACATTACATACGGCTGTTTTTGTTACAAGTACTTAATTAAGAAAACATTTGATAACATAAGACATTCGCCGAGATAATGTTTTCTATATGAGTATAAAAGTTGAAAGTAGTGTGCCTGCCCTAGTGGTAATCATATTGATAATGAACAGATATTATGTTGATTTCTACCAAAATTATTAATACAATTTTGCTACACGCATACATAGATAAAATAGAGTTAAGAAATATTTTAAGAAAAAGAGTTGACCGAACATTAAACATCCTTAAGTTAGTAAATTTTAAATTAATCAAAGACAAGCTCTGTTTACTTGATTGTTTACTCCTCTACCGACAAAATGCCGACAGACGATGTCCGCAAGATCAAGAACAAGCCTAAATATATTTTTAAACTTCATGGGGGGGGGGGTGTCAGTCACTTCCGCTTCCATAATTATGTCGAGTAGAAATGAACCAATGATGATTATCAGCCATTCTGACCAGGCAGGAGAGATGGCGTTTGTGCGAAAAACTTAAAACCAAATTGAATTTGTCGTAATAAATCGGTTTAATTAGATAAATCATCCCTCTCTGTATACTTTAAATACGAATGGTCCAGCGTAGGTTAGGTTAGGTTAGATTATGGGGCAATGAGACCTAAAAGATCTTCTGATGTTTAAATGTCCTCGTTTAGCGAGGTGTTATTAATGAATTTTAGCACTCGTGTGGGATTGTTCTGTCGAATGTCGTTTGGAGTCAGAATATAACCTTCTAGGTGGGGAAGCCTCTTATAATCCAAGGCTGGACATTCGCAGAGAGTATGAGGGGTCAGGTATTCTGTCGATTTTGTGGAGATGATATCTCAGGTGACAGTAAATAACAATTTTAAGATATTTAATAATTGAGGGAGCCAAAAATAGTTATTAATACTCTTCTTATGTGTACATTTATTGCAGTTCAATATAATTAAAATTATTCATACTTTCGATTTAATATTAATGGCCATTTCTTTAAGTACTCGTCGAAGTGATTTGCCACTTCCACTGTTATTTTTTGGCATTTCCGCAATAAATACTACACCACCACGCAAATGTTGTGGTGAGGACAATCGTTCTGTAAGAAAAAGAAAGATCAAAAATTCAATTCAATTAAAAAAAAAAAAAATTATATCTCCTATACCTGCTACATATTCAATAAGATCCTTTTCAGTAACATCACCATCCCTAACAACGAATGCTAACGGCAATTCGCCAGCATCGACATCCGATAATCCAACAACACAAGCATCTTGTACATTTGGATGTGTAATTAAAACAGATTCTATTTCCCCGGGATAAACTTGCATCCCATAGTATTTAATTAATTCCTTAATTCGATCAATAATAAACCAATCACCATGTTCATCATAGTATCCAATATCGCCAGTACGTAAAAATCCATCTTCATCAAATGCAGCTTTCGTTGCTTCTGGATCGCCAGCATATCCGATTGTATTTCGACTACTTTTAAATCGTAATTCACCCGGTTCATTGGGACCAAGCAAAGTGTCCGTCTCTAAATTTACAACTTTTCCATAAACACCAGGCGACAGTTTACCAACGCTACCAAGTTTTCCCACAGAATCGTCCTGTGTGGTTATGTAACATGATTCTGTTAGTCCATATGTTTGAAGTATGGTCACATTTTCCAGTCTTTTATTAACCATTTTGATTGTGTCAATGTTTATGCATCCGCCAACATAAAATATTAGCAGTATCGAGGATAAATCGTAATTATCAACTTGTGGACTCTTGGCCAGAAAAACCATTAGAGATGGATTGACCACCAAAATAGGTACCTGATATTTCTACATATATATAGAAATGAGAATTATTGCTTCCATTGTTACTATTAACTATGGTAAATGTACATACCTCCACTATTGACAGATATGTTGTAGGATCCATTTTTGGCAATAGAATAGCTTTGTTCCGTCTCGCACACGTACACATTGTAATAAAGCCGCTCATATATGATAGTGGTGATGGTATTGGAAAATAAAATTCAATTCCTCTGGAAATTAATAAATTCGAATCATTAGTCAATCTTTAATCCATCTGTAAGGTGGATCTGGAGAACACATTAAAGTAATTCCATCTATAAACCCCACAGCTATCAGTCAAAATGGGAACTATCCAATAAATCGGGAGTTTTTTTTAAATTATCTCTTTCTGGACAGTAATAGTTGAGTTTCCAAGTTAATATGATCAGATTCCGGAGATTCGACCATATGTATCAGACAATATATCGTAATGGATAGGTTCTTCCTAATAATGGATATCCAATTGAGATTATAGATGATGTGTGCAAGCGATTTACGCGTCGCCACTGTTTTTTAAACAAATGTTACTATTGGAAATGACTACAGAAAAGTATTCACTTTAGCTTAAAGTTACAGTAAAACTATCCCAGGCACCGAACGAAACTCAAAATAGTTTCAAACTTCCCGGTGTGTAAAGACTGCCAAAAAACACTAATGAGGAATAACAAACAATAAAACAAAAAATACTTACTCAGGTATTACTGCTATATTTGAAAACATACTCCACTGTGTCAATTGGACACCCTTCGATAGACCAGTTGTTCCAGATGATGCCAATATTACAGCTACATTATTCATAATGTCTTGTGGTTCACATTGAAAATTATCCGATCTCGGCACAGCATTATTATTTAAGAAACCCTCAAAACTCATGTGTCGCCTGATATTATCACCAAAAACTATTATGTCTTTTATGTAGGAATTTTTTTCGGCCACTTTAAGCACTTTGCCAAATGTACTTGATGAGGTAAAAACAATTCTTGGCTTTGTTATACCAAATGCGTGATTAAGTTCAACTTTAAAAAAAAATGGAAAGAAGAAAAAAAAACATTAACGAAACAAATACGAAAAATCAATTATGAGCCTCATACTATCTGAGAAAAATGAGCTGATTGGGGTGACGGTAGCTCCAAGGAACAGTGTGCCAAAAATCACATAACAATATTCAACATTATTCTCACTGCATATTCCAACATGATCACCAGCTTTTATACCATAGTGTGATAAACATTCAGCAACACGGATACTTCTCGATAGCATTTCAGATCCTGTAATTCCTTCATTTGTGATTCCATTAACCTGATCAAATAAAAAAAAATTCGATTTCCAATGTGTCAGTATTTTTTGGTATTATAAAATCCTTACTAGTAATAAATTATCTCCATGTTCTTTGAACTGTTTTAGACAATATTCACCAAATGATTTCGTTCCATGTGTAAGATTTTCTGGATCTGGATCACCGCAAAGAATTTTACCCATCATTTTACCCGTAGCACTCTCAGATACTGTTCGATACTCATGTGAAAAATTCGATGTACACTTATATTAAATCAATAAGTCCGATATTTTATTGAGATAAAATTCATAAGATAATCAAAAACAGAGTCAAATTGGAATCAATAAAATTGATATTTTAGTTTTAATTTTTTTGTTAGTTTTTTTTTTTTTTAATTTCAATGAAGTCTCTCGCGCCACTTAATTATTATTCTAATTATACACTCAACAACTCAGTTATTATGAAGGACCTCCAAAATAGAAGGTTTACTTTTTATCCCTTGAAACTTCTATTTATCTCTGCCAATTCCAAAAAATCAAACCAAAAAAATAGACAGTTAGTGACTGCCAAAAAAAAAACCGTACAAGTTGGAAAAACAACAATCCCTTAATAAAAGACTAATCCGGTTTTTGCTGCATAAATAATACTACCGTTCTTGTGCTCCCTGTATGTACATTTACGTGGGTGAGAAAGGGAATCAGTTCCTCTTCATCCAATAGGACGTGTAAAAATCATGTGGTGCATAACTTCCTACAAAAAAAAACTTCAATTACAAAATCCACCTAGTTATAAAAGAATTTCCAAGATGTTAGCGATGACCGGTGAGGATATTAAATTGCACATAACATTAAAAACATCATATGGATGGACATCTTCATACATAGTCAGTTGAACTGACTATCCTTTTTTTGCTGACAGAATTTAATATTCAAGAAGTCAAGAAAACGGACCTGATTTCTGTTTAGCAATTTTTCAGCTGGACAATACCAACAATAGAAACAACCTTTTGATAAGATCCCGCTATGGGTTTCCGGCCGTGACATAATTCTAGGTATAATTACTGATGCAAAAGGTATAACAATTGGAATTTGATTAGATAAGATGGGGCTATCTTAAATGAACATTTGTCATCTTGTTTGTCATCAAAAAGGTGCATTTACTTTTTTCATCTTTTGTATATAGAATTATACAATACAGTAATTGGCTTCTTTGAAAATATTAAGATAATATTTCTATTAATTTTCAATGATTGAAGTCTGAGGTACACATAAACTCGGTTCAAGTAGGTATAATAATTATAAATAATTGTCAAAGGAAGATTATTGTTGATATTTGTAATAATCAGGTATTTTTGAGATAAAACTGGTGTGATATCAACGTTCATTCTATATTTCTTTAATTATCACGTGTTTATTAAATAAATCAACGTTTAAATGACGGTATTAATACACGGTTTAGATGTCGATTAAGACTTATGATTAAAACAAAACAAAAAAGATTAATTTCGAACACATAGCAACCTTATTTGTCAATGACACAGCGTTGGTCGATGATAATTTACTATAAATACGCACAATAATTGGTTACTTTGTATTATACGCAATTTTTATGAGCGTACCTTCAAAGGGTATTATAACTTTGGTATCGTATTTGTAACACCACTTAATAATAAATCGTAAAAAAAAAATATTCCACCATTCAAGTTCTCGTGTGAAATTAAAATTGGAGAAAAAACTCAGTAAAATAACTAAAAAAATATTCTCATTAGCAAAATACTTGAAAAAGTACTTAATTAACTCATACTCACATATTTTATTTTTATGAATTTCTTCAAGTAGGTAGCTCAGTACTTTTACTATGTGCATCCTCAAAATAACAAAGCATTAAGTCAAAGTACTTGAACGAAGAGTTATAAGTCCAGAGTGCTTGAAAATGTAATGTAAAAAATAATCGTAATTAAAATTAATACTCAACATTTGAGCACATAACAGACAATTTTAAGTCTTATATAGATTTGAGTGGAGTCTTAGAAAGTTGCTCATATCCTAAAGCTAATGGAAAAAATTATACTTAAATACATGTACTGTCATTTATGGACGTCTCAAATGAATCACTGAATAACATTGCATATACATTTAACTCCAGTTTTGGCCTTACGCTATAGAAATAGAAATACGTATATGTCTTTTACAAAGCCTTAATGGCCGCCATTTCATCGAAAACGTTGCTATATTAAAATATTGCCAGTTATTAGATTGTTTTTAAGTATACAAATCAAATATCAAATCCAATCAAATATTCAAAAAATTACTCCAAACATTATCTATCTCTAATCTCTATCTACTCAGAGAGAAGCTGTCAAGTTATGTTAAAAATAAGGTTTTTTTCTAACCAAATCTAGCAAATCTGTATCAACTATTCAACTATACTTGATGAATACGCCAAAAATGCTAACGAAATTAAAATGGAGACGCCAAGTAAGTTCACAATTTTAATGTGGATGCGCCAATACTATTAATGTGGATGCCAGAAATACTAAAACTAGTTTTTGAACACTTGAATTAAATTATAATTTTCAAAAAGCAAAGGACAATTAACATGATATGTAAAAATTTGCACATTTTTAAACAAACATTAAAAAATTATATTTTCTTTACTGCCATCTCTTTCAAAACCCTTCGAAACGATTTTCCGCTTCCACTGTTATTTTTTGGTATTACATCAATAAATATTACACCACCACGAAGATGATGGGCTGGTGACATACGTTCTTAAAAGAAAAGAAAAGATAATTAAAATCCAAAATAAAATTATACAAAAAATGGATTCACCTGCTATATAATCAACAAGATCCTTTTCGGATACGTCATCAGTTTTAACGACAAACGCTAAGGGCAATTCAATTGCAACATCATCGGGCAAACCGACAACACAACAATCACGCACAGATGGATGTGAAAATAGTACCGATTCTATTGAAGCTGGTGACACTGAATTTCCATAGTATTTAATTAACTCTTTGAGTCGATCGACAATAAACCATTCGCCATTTTCATTGTAGTATCCCAAATCGCCGGTATGCAAAAATCCATCCTGATCAAAAGTTGCTTTTGTTGCATCTGGATTACGGGTGTATCCTTTCATGGTTCGTGTACTTTTAAACATAAGTTCGCCCATTTCATTTGGTCCACACAATTCATTGGTGTCGGTATTTCTAACCTTACCGTGGGCACCGGGGTTCAAAACTCCAACACTGCCGAGTGTTTTAAATGTGCCATTTTGCATCATTAGTGAGCATGACTCGGTCATAGCAAAAAATTGCAATATAATGACATCTTTCATGCGATGTTGAATTTCTTCTACGACGCTATTGCTAACGGGTGCCGCACCATAAAAAATCTTTTTTACTGATGACAAATCGTAATTGTCCACCAGCGGACTTTTAGCCAGAAGATTCATTAGCGCTGGATTAAAGAAAGCTGCAGCAATTTTGTATTTCTACATTTTAATCTATTAAGATATAAACGTCAATATATAAAATCGAATAATTAAACCTCAATGCATCCTAAAAACACTTCCGGACTTAATTTTGATAAAAGTACCGCTGTACTCCCTCTAATCACTGTTGTGAACATTGTTACAAAACCTGATAAATATGAAAGTGGCGATGGTACCAAAAATGTTATAGACGATCTGTAATTATTATCCTTTTTAATCCTATTTTATTATCCTTAGACTCCTAGTAAAATCATAAATTCTCTTAAAAAGTCGGACTTTTCAAACTTCCAACGGCCTTTATTTTGGTTAGTTCATGTTCAATATAGATTCTGGTGTAACATCCCTACAGACAGAATCCCTACATTGAATAATAAATTTATCTTAATTTATCTTCAAAATTCCACTAGAATAGAATACAATAAGGACCAGTACCAGGCTGCTTACCCCCCACCCTCTCTTAGAAATCACTTCAGAGAATTTTCCAAAATCGTGGGAAATGAAACCGTAGGGGTTCTGGCAAGAGAAGGCGCTGCAGCCACCTTCATCGGTCCAGAACCATTCTGCGGACTGTCCAAAGGAACAATCAGAAGGGCATCAATAGACTGAGAAGAGGACGAAAAGCGGTCCCAATAAGAAACAATCCCCGGTCAACAACACGCGAAGAAATTAATAAATTCGCATTCACAACAAAGAGCTGACAAGCTGCTTAGGCTTCATAAAAACAGCCTCAGAATTTACACTGAATTATTTACAGGTCACTGTCAATTGAGATATCATCTCCACAAAATTGGCATAACACCTGACCCTTCATGCCGCTTTTGTCTCGAAGAAGACGAAACAGCGGAACACATACTCTGCGATTGTCCGGCTGTGGCCCATAAGAGGCTTCGCCACTTAGGAGGCTACATTCTGCCTCCAAATGACATCCGACAGAACAGCCCCTCTCGGGTGCTACACTTCATTAACAACACCTCGCTAATAGAGGACATTAAAATATCAGTAGGGGCATTTACAATAGATCTTTTAGGTGTCAGTGGTGAAGGATCAATAGCCCTACAGCCCCCCCCCCTAACCTAACCTAACCTACCAAAATTTTGCACAGACAATTTGTCCCAGACAATTTTCTTTCTCACCAAATGTTTGGAGGACTCTATATAAAATGCTTTTTATTTAAAATTGGCATTTGTTTCACATTGAATGTTCTAAAAATTAAGACCATTCCAACATATTTTGTTGTTGTTTGTTTTCGTCATAATAAGAACATCTGTGAGTTCGGCTTTATTACAATGTATCTATGAAATATGGAACACCCATGTCGCAAATAGAGCAAGATTTGCTGGATGAGTATCGTTTAAAGCTAGAAATGTTCAATAAAAAAAATCTAAATAAGCCAAAACGAAAAGGGCCACATTGAATGGGATCAATCGATGTTTACAATTACAGTTTGCATTAGAGATTGCCAAAATTGTTCCATAATTTTAATTATTTTAAGAAAATTAGTTGCACAATGACGGCAAAATAATGTCCATACCATATTTTACCCCTGGTCACATACAAAAACAAATTACTACGACAAACAATAATTGACACATCGATTGATAGATAGGAATTTACAGCTACTTATTGTCTACGCCTTAAACTCGACTAATTACTTCATTAATGTTTCCATTATCATAATGTATTTACGAACAAAATGCTTACCCAAAGGCAATTCCAATATTTGAAAATAAATTCCGTTGTGTAATTTCAACACCTTTAGGCAGACCAGTTGTTCCAGACGATGATAAAATAACGGCCACATTGTTGTCAATATCCTGCGGTGCACTGGTAATCGTATTCAACGAAGGCACATCACCGTTGTCCAGAAAATGTTCAAAGCTTTTACAACGTGCGTCATTACCGTAAATAATAAACTCTTTAATGTACGAATGATTTTTGGCCACTTTTAGGACAATATCAACGGTTGCGGAAGAAACGAAAATAATTTTCGGTCTTAATAGTCCAAATATGTGTGTGAGTTCATCTGAAACATTTAATTTGAATATTTTTCCATTTTTTTTTTAAATTTTTTTTTTTTTACTTTCTTCAAAATCAGCACTTATTGGGGTAACTGTAGCCCCAATCAATATTGCACCAAATGTAATATAGCAAGATTCGGCACGATTTTCACTACAAATTGCCACATTATCACCAACGGTAATACCGAAATCTTGAAGACACTCAGCAACTCGAATACATTTCGATAGCAATTGAGAGGCTGTGATTTCTTCATGTGTTATACCATTTGCCTTTAAGGGTTAAAATGTTAATTATCTTCCATTAATTAATTAAATTCTCTTACTAATAAAATGATGTCGCCATATTCTTGAAATTTTTTCTGACAATATTCACCCAACGATTTTGTTCCTGCTGTTATATTGTCCACTTCGGATGGCCCATGCAAAATTTTACTCATATTGTTAACAAGATATACTCAACAATCAACAATTCCACTTAAGCTTCCAAATCAATAATGAACATTGTTGTTTTTGTGTTCACCGCTCATATCTACAGTTATGTAGATATGTATATATTTCACAATGAGCCATTTTGATTGATAAAATTGAAGATAATTGCGTAACAGAGTGTTTCTGAAGATATTCAAAATGTTTATAAGAGTTTGGAGCATTTCTAGCTTAAGTTGACCATGAAATGCCGTTTATTTGATTATATCTTTGTTCCGTAAGTCTGAATAATAAAAAATAAATGAAAATGATGAAAGAATAAATTAGAAATCGCAATTGAAGACAATACTTAATGGTCAAATAATGGACGTTATTGTAAATCAAACTTTGGGTTCATAGAAAAATTAGTTCACGTGGATATCCAATTTTGAGTTGCCTCCTATATTGATGATTTTCTCGTTATTTTGTTAGAAAACTGAAAAAAATTTATGAGACAAAAATGATTGGAAATACAATTTTACTGGAAATAAAATTATCATTATTAAAATATTCACAAGAATTAAGGGCGAGTTATGCAGATTATAGTAAAAATTTCAGAGCCAACAACAAAAAACAAAAACAAAAACGCCACGCCAATTTCGGTCGATCTCAAAATTTGTTCAAACGCTAGAGTAGTTAGACACGATTTTCCTTATATGATACTCGTTATCGATAGTCTCAAAAAATAAATTTCGAGATAAACTGTTCGTTAGATAAATCGTATTAATTTTTGAGATAAATTGTCTATGCAATACTACATTTTATAACGGAACATCTGAAAAATGTAATGACTGATGAAAGATAGGTCTCGTTGGCAAGCAATCTTTCATTTAATTTGGTTTATGTCATTTTAATTAATTAATTATACCTCCAAACAATTTTTCTATTTACACAATTTATCTCACGATTAGTAATTCAACTACGAATACCCTCGAAATTATAATAAAATATCTCATATAATAAACTTATCTCAATATCGTTTACAAAACAAACAGTCGGTCCAGAGATCAATACCCCTTGAGATAAATAATTATAAATTAAAGTTAAAACTTAAAAGAAACCCCAGAGAATATTTTATTTTTTTCACTTATTTTGTATCACCCTGTTTAACATTTTTTAATATTTACGATTCAATTGCATAATTAACGTCTCTTTATAGTCATAATGACCCACACATTTGGCGCTACCTACCTAAGCATATCAAAAAAGATATTTTTTTTTTTCGTAAAATAGGATGTTGTGAAATTTGGCTAGAATTTTTGCAAATCATTTGACTAACTATGTAGCTAGGTAGGTATGTGATAGATTAGCAACACAATAAAGATAATTTTTTTTAATTGGATTGATTTGACAAAATTAACAAGATAAGCCAAATTAGTGTTGTACATATTTGCTAATTGTAATGAGCTTGGGACGAATTCATAAATATGTAATGTTAACTGTCAATCTGTAAATCGAAATACAAATTTCCGTTTGTCCGTCCGATCATTATTCCTGGTCATACAATACATTTTCCAGGCTTTTGTTCTCTGGAGACTCTATCGGTCCTCAATTTAATACCGAAGTTTAAAAGAAAACTTAAATTGGTCTGGTGTTAAATGAAGCACGTGTTAAAAACGTTATAATAACAGCACAATTTCAACCAGAATCATTTATTTTCAATGAATTAGAAAGCCATTGTTTAATCAACCATTATTTAACGTTGATTTTTAATCAAATAAAACGTTGCGTTAATTTTAAGTTTAAATAGACTATACTTACATGTTGCCTGGTTACAAATAAACTTTTTTTAAACCATAATTACACTTCTTTGCAAAGAAACGTTGTAAAAACTATATCAGGATGTTTAAATAACCTCATTGCAACCTCTTTGCAACTTAAAAAAAATAGTTTTTATAACGTAACAAGAACAACTTAAGTTTAAAAAAAAAACTGTCCAAACACATCAGTTGTAGCAAAGTTGGTGGGAAGTATTATTATTAGTTGCTATTTTTAATTAGAGTTGTACAACCGTTCCATTTCCGGTTTTTAACTACAAATTGGTACTGGTGTTGGCTCTCTAGAAATTTCTTACTTTAAGAATTTTAATATATTTAGTTACAAAATAGTCTTTCCTACCTTTTTTCGTTTAATTGTTGATAAGGAAATGCTGAAACAGTATGTGGAAGTGTTCTATGATTGAAAATGTTGTTTCAAATCCAGAAACTCGTCCTTACCTATTTTTCCTGTTCAAAAAATAAATATTGATTAAATTAAATACAAATGATTAAAAACCCGTGGAAGCGTCATAACGATAGGTTGTGGAATTTTTCGGTCTGTTAATAAAATATTTATTTTTTTTTTACTCTATAATTGTTGTTATATTTATATCAAAATTATACCCCCTTTCCCCTATATTTGTTCGATTTGCTCCAAAAACAATTACTCTAGGAATACTTAATAAAATGTAAAAATTTGAACCCTCTAGTCCGGTCACCCTACTAATCTTCAAAGTTTGACATATCTGCAATTTGCCTAGAAGTTTAGCGACAAAATATTCAAAGCATTGATGTGATCCACTAACGCACATCGAATACAAAAAAGACCGGTGAGAATAGTCCGTCTACAAGACAATATTTTAACATCGGCCAGTTTACAACGGTTTTTTTTTATTAATTAGACAGTTTGGATTTGATTAGATGTTCTGTTCACTAATGGGTCTAGAAAAATGTTAGTTCTGGTATTGAACAACTTGCTGGTATGGAGACTTTTATTAAAATGTTAGTTTCCGTTTTGAAAATAAAAATAAAGACCAAAATGTTATTAATTGAGAATGGAACTAATTTTAATATTTTTTTTTTGTATAATTCCCTATTATCTGTTGGTGTTGTGTATAAATATGTCTGGTAGTGATAAGATAATTAAAAATTATATTTATTAAAGAAGCTTTGGGTCAGTTTGAGTGAAAAATTAAACAATGAAAGTGGAGGAAAAAAATATCCTCTATGGCGGCCCAGTGGCTGAATTCGATACATTGAATTCTAGATCTCTTGGTGAATTTTTATTAAAAAAACTAAAATTATATGGTGACGCAGTTCTTTTTGTAAGTATCAAATTTATTATTTTAAATGATGTGAGTTGTCCACATAGGATGAATAATTCGAGTCTTTCATTTCATGTGATATAATTTGATGAATTATTTTTAAATTCTCTCTTACTCTTTGTCTCCTTAGATAGTCAATAAATTCTTTTAGTGGAATAAATTACTCTCAATTGTATTCCATCTGTCTAATGATTGTAAGTGTTGACTGTTCGATCATTTCCATGTATAATCCGTTTCATGTCTGAGAAGCGCTTCCGTATTCTTTGATTCGACCAACATATTCGTCTCTTCTTGTTTTCCAATATTTTCGAATGCGGTTCCTCAGAGTATTTCCAAACCACTACCATTTTCACAGTTTCCTGACTATATTCACCTTTATCATGGTGCCTTACCGTCTGGAATTTAGTTTGGACCGTCGAACTAATTCGGGATGAAAATTATTGTGCATGTAGCATGTCCAATTATGGAAAATTTGTTAATTTCACATTACATTTTTGGTAAAAGAAAAGTTGAGAATCACTGTTCTAGTATAGGGGGCTGCAGTTTCCCAAATAAACGGCAGTTTTTTTCCGTCAGTCATTAGTGTTTTATTTCATTTCGCTGGTTCTCAAACTGTGTTTCAATGTATATATGGTAAGGACATTGGCATTCAGTTTTAATCATTTAGGTATTTAGGACAATGTTTCTTGATGTTATGGTATTTTTAACCAGATTAATGGCAACACATCCGAAGAACTGACTGCATCAACGTTATATTCAAGAAGTTGTCAAGTTGCAGAATGCCTTCAATATTGTGGTATCAAAGCAGGCGACACAGTTGGAATGTATTCGGAAAACTGTTTTGAATTCGCTGAAGTCGCGACTGGCATACTTTACTTAGGAGCTACTATAGCGCCAGCAAATATTACTTATAAAACAGGTAAATATTCCAAATAACTATTGTTGAATTAATGCTCATTGGATTCTATCAGAGGAACTCAATCATGCTGTTAATCTATCACGTCCGAAAATAATTTTTGCTTCCAAAAATGGCATTGAAAATGTCAAAAAAATCGCCGATCGAAATGCATTCATCGAAAAAGTTATAGTATTTGATAATACGTCAGATAGTCCAAATGTGACAACTTACAGTAACTTCCTCAATAATTCCGATGTTAAATCGTCCAAGAATTTTTTCTGTCCACCACAGAATATCGCCGATAATGTTGCGTTTAATTTGTTTTCATCTGGCACAACCGGAGTTCCGAAGGGCGTTCAAATTACACAGAAAAATTTATTTTCTTCAATCGCAAGGATGTACGTATAGGATCCTCAAAAAACGTTTTTTTTTTTAAATTTATTCAAAGATCATCTCTTTCAGCACAAGTGACCGTACAAAGATGCGGAGACAAAATTTTCGCCCGGTCTATTTAATGACCTCTCAATGGTTTCATGCGGCTGGCATTTTCTATTTGTTTGGAATAATGGTTAACTATACTGGAACAATATTTTTCTCTCGATTTCAGGATCGGGCATTTTTGCGTAGCATTGAGGTTTATTTGAATATGCTTCAGTTTTCCTTAACAGAAATGTCTATTTCAGAAATACAAAGCATCTTGGATCTATGGGGCTCCACCATTATTGATATTCTTGGCAAAAAGTCCACTGGTCAATGAGTACGATTTATCAAGCATTAAAATCATCACTAGCGGATCGGCGGTTTTAAGTAAGGAAGTATCATTGGCTGTACAACAGAGATTAGGACCAATTAGAACATGGTCCAGTTATGGAATGACCGAAATGATGAATATACTGGGTCAAACTGATGCATACAATAAATTCGGCAGTGTTGGTGTTCTGCGGCCGGGAGTGTGGGGCAAAATTATTGATGTCGAAACGAATAATGCCGTCGGACCAAATACAATGGGTGAACTACTGTTTAAAGGTGACACCATTATGAAAGGGTACATTGGAAATGTAAAAGCAACAAAAGAGTTTATTGATGATGATGGATGGGCACATACCGGTGACATGGGATATTACAATGATGACGGTGAATGGTTTATAGTGGGTCGTTATAAGGAATTGATCAAATATAAAGGATATCAAGTTTCACCCGTAGAGGTTGAGGCTGTATTATTGAGTCATCCAAATATTGTTGATGCCGGTGTTATTGGACTTCCTGACGATGAGGCCGGAGAGTTGCCATTAGGATTTGTTGTAATACGACCAGGTGCGTCTGTGAATCATCAAGAGATTCTTGATTTTGTGAAAGGTAAAAAATTGTTGATTTTTTTTTATAAATTTAAAAAAAAAAACCATTCTTACTATAGAACGAATATCTCCAACCAAACAACTACGAGGAGGCGTCAGATTTGTAAAGGAAATTCCAAAAAATGCGACTGGGAAAATATTACGTAGTGAATTAAAAAAATTAATTTTTGTCACTAAATCAAAACTGTAATTTGATAATTTTTAATAAACAAATTCAACGTAAAGTTATTTCCCCAAAAATGCATAAATTATAGAATTCATCAAAATATTGTTGGAATTTTTTTCTTGAAATAGTGGGAGCAAATGTCGAATTTATTTATCAGAGGTTTACTCAGAACATTTTCCGATGGCTCATCATCATTATTTTTATTGTTTATGTGTCTATAATCGAAACGGATCTGACACCGGATTCGGATTTGTTAACAAATGGGAGTCACTCAGAAAACTGTAGTCATAAAGAACCAGAATTCGGGAGCAGAACGTAATAATTGTTAATTATTTTGGTTTTTTTAATACTTATAGATTTGATGCACATAGAGATATTGCTGATTTAATCGCTAATGTCATTAATGGCAATAATTCGAAATGGAAATCCAACTTGAAATATAAAAGTGAAATCGAGTATTGTAAGTGTAAGTGTATTAATGTTTCATTATTTTTAACAATGTCTTTTTTTCTTACAACAAAATAGCCACAACTCTCAACTCAATTTAACAATTCGATTTCTCTCTTTCTAATCACTAAGATTCAAATCTCGAGTAAATTATCCGCATACGTTCCATTGGCACAATAATCTACATACTATCACCACATATACAGTGACTGATAAGGACTTTCTGATAAGAAACATTATGAAGTGTGGATACTTAATAAAAACAGAATATTAGTCTGTTTGTGGTCCGCAATCGATAATCTTGTTTTGAGTTGTGTAATTTTAAATATTTTTATTAAATTAAATGAATACCAACGAAAAATTTATATTATATGGGGGACCGATACCAGATAAGTTTATTAAAGGCACACTGGGTGAATATTTCTTGGAGAAATTTCACGAACTTGGGGATATTGTTCTTTTTGTAAGTTAGTTGCTACGTCATTTTACGTACACAAAATGGTTATCTTATCTGGAGTATTATTTTCGAATTTTCGCATATCATTATTAGTCGTCTTGAAAATCATTGATGATGAATTTTACGATTAGAAATAATAGAATTATATTTATATCAGGAAATAATAGAATTATATTTTCTGCTTAGCTTTTGTTATATTTTAGAAGGTCAGAAGGTCATGTTTATAAAAATTTTTGACATGCTTACAGTTTATTAAGTGGCCTATGGGTAAACTTTCTTTTTTTTTAACCGACTATTGTATTTTCGTACATATATCTAATATAAAAGAATAAAGAGGTTCTTAAAATTACTTGAATGATTTTGTTATTTGTTGAATAAAAAGTAAACAATTAAAGATAAGATTACAAAAAGAATTAAAAACGGGCAGTGAAGCATTTGTTATAATAAAGAAATTCAAATTAGCTTTAAAAAAAAAATAGAATAAAATAGTTAATTCAAAAAATCCAAAAAGCCAAAAATAAAATGTAGTACGTCGCTTAATTTAAAGAATATATATAATATAATATAATTACCTCTATTCCCTAGACTAGACACCTTCATCATCATCCATCATTAGGAATTTAGCATTAAACTCCAAGCAAAAAAACGTATTTATTTTGTTTTTTCCGTCTAGAACAATGCTGCAACATCCGAACAAATAACGGCCGCTCAACTTCGCACCAGAAGTATACGACTGGCTGAATGTATGCAATGCTATGGAATAAATGTCGGCGATACGGTAGCTGTGTGTAGCGAAAATCGATATGAATTTTTATACGTTGAATTGGCGACATTTTATTTGGGTGCTACATTTGTGCCATTGAATTGTTCCTATTCAGAAAGTACAAATTTTATAAACAAACAAAATTTGACTCATCACATTATTGATAGAATTTTTACAGATGAACTAAGTTACGCTCTGAACCTTACAAAGCCGAACATTATTTTTGGATCACCTGCTGTAATTGATATGGTCGTAAAAGCGGCTGTACAACATGGATTTGTTAGAGATTTTGTGATATTTGGTAACGAGAGTAAATCGAAAAATGTTTTAACATACAATCAATTTTTGAGCAATAACACAACGTCAAAGACTATGGGAGACTTTAAATGTCGACCAATAAATATTTTTGAAAATGTTGCACTTATACTATTATCATCGGGAACTACTGGCTTACCGAAAGGTGTTCAATTGACACATTCAAATATAATTACTGCCCTCCAACAAAGGTTTCCATTATATTTATTTAGATGAACTGAACATTACTGATGTTCTATTTTGCAGAAATTTACCTGTAAGTTTTACACCAGTTGGTCTAACAATTGCGCCATGGTCCCATGCATATGGAATTATGTCTATGATGGCTTTAATGGCATTTTTTAAAAATTCCGTTTTTATTCCCAAATTTAATACCAGACTATTTTTAAATTCCATTGAAGTAAGTAAATACCCACAGTACCACTATGAATTGCTAATGATAGAAAATTAAATATGACTGAGATGTGAACTAGAACTCTAGAACAGAAAACAACAAGTTATGTCCTCGTACACGAACTTAAACCTAATAAAATAAAAGATTTATTAGATAGACGGGCTGAACATAATTCGATACAAATAATGCAATTTTAGATTATGATTCCAAAAAAATCTGTTTAACCTAAATTCTACTGAAATGAGACATTTTTTGGTGCAGAATATGTTCCTCGAGCGGTATTTGTTGCAGGAGAGGACAAAACGACGACCAGAATATTTTAAATAAATAAAAACTGATTATAATCCAAAATTTAGTTTGAAAATCTTTTGCGTAGGGTGCCTCTATATAATTTTGTAATTTATATATGAAAACGGTCAGCTCGGAAATATTTTTAACAAATATTTTTTCTCTCTATAGAAATACCGACCTAACATTTTGCAAATTCTTCCATCGATTATGAATTTCTTAGCAAATGATAACATGGTTCATGAGTATGACTGGAGCAGTGTAAAAATGATTGTATGTGGTGCAGCACCTTTAGGCATCCATATCATAAAAAAAGTAAAAGAACGAATTGGTAATGAAATATTAGTTGCACAGGGATATGGTATGACCGAAGGAACTTTAGGCTTTACCGGCCAAAATGAAAAACATATGAAAATGGGAAGTGTCGGTGAATTAAGATACGGTATTTGGGGAAAAGTTATTGATCCGGATACTGGAAAAACGTTAGGACCCAATCAACCAGGTGAACTATTGTTTAAAGGAGACAATGTAATGAAAGGTTACATAAATAATAAGAAAGCTACAAATGAAATGATCGACAGTGATGGTTGGTTGCATACGGGAGATTTGGGATATTATGATGAAGATAACGATTGGTTTATCGCTGATCGATTAAAGGAATTGATTAAATACAAAGGAAGTCAAGTACCACCTGCTGAGTTAGAATCACTATTACTAAATCATCCTAAGGTGGCAGATTCGGCCGTTATTGGAATGCCAGACAATACTGTTGGTGAATTACCTATGGCCTTTGTTGTAAAAAAAATTGGTGAACATGTGACGGAAAAAGAAATTGTCGATTTTGTTTCAGGTAAGTTCAAATTAAATAATTTAAGACAATATTTATCGAAGTATTAATATGTAGAAAGGGTTTCACCATCAAAACGACTTCGTGGAGGTGTTCGATTCATAAGCGAGATACCAAGAAATGTAAGCGGAAAAATATTACGGAAAGATTTAAGAAAATTACTAATAAACGAAAAATCTAAATTGTAATAAATCGTAAAACAAATATTGCTGATTTTACTGAATTTATGTGATCAACTTATCGATGGAATTTCTTCTCAAATATTCTCGATTTGGTTCTGGGTGTAGGTATGTCAAGGTTCTGTTTTTGCTGTATTCCTTTTTATAATTGTCTATAAATAATCTAATCTAATCTAATAAATATTAATAATGGTTAGCCATAATTTTTTTATAATTTTATCATAAAGTTCAAAGATACGTACTATGTAGCTATTTTGAACGTTAGGACATCAACTAAAACGATAAGTACACATCGACGTTAAATGATTCTTAATGTAGTATAAATTTAATTTCTCTATAATATTCCATATACTCCATAGACTTCATGATTCACAGTTATTTTTCTGCAATAGTTTGTGGTTTTATTCCAATTTTCCAATGTACAAGTCCGTTGGTTTTTTCTACTTTCACTTTTTTATTCAGCACAATTGTCTTGACAGTTCATGCGCGCTGAATGAATGTGGTTGATTTAATGAATGCTATCAAAAGTATAGTTCTATTCTATTTTGCAAAAAGACTGTAGGGCAAAAAAAAGAGCATGTCGGAACGGGATGGGTTGAATTGTAATTACCTCGTTCATAAAAAGTGGATCAAAATATTCCGTTTCATTTAATTTCTTCTAATTAGACGGTAATTTATAAATTTACTGTAAAACTTACCATCATTTAGAGAGAGACATGAGAATTGAAATAATTAGTGGGTTAGAGCGAGAAAAGCGTTTTGTGAACAAATTAGTGCTGTCAAAATAAATAAGGCAATAAAATAGTAATTCCTGGAAGTTTTATTGAACTTTTAATTTAAAATTGATTGATGTAATTAATACTAAAAGTACTATTCAAATTAATAAAAAACAACGTTCAAATATACATAAGTACAAATTTGAAACAAGAGCCAAGTTACTCCATTCCAATACTCACTATCAATTTGTTTACGTAAACACAAATAAATAATTAATTAGAAAATAAAAAAATGTCCGGACATAATTTAAGTGTTGATGGAGAATTACGGTACATTGTCCAATGGTTTAATGAATGGAGCGAATTGCAACGTGACGACTTTTTGCCGATTTTGGTTGAATATCTATCGAAAGGAAATGCAGGTGTTTATATGAATGGTGTAGTCAGCGGATTAGCAGCTACATCCTGTGCCGATAAACCAATGAGTTTGTTTCAGTGTCGGGTAGGTTTTTTTTTCTTTTTTTTTTTTGGTATTCTAGGAATTAAATCCCATAAAAGTATAAATATGTTAAAATACTGATGTATCTTACTTACAGGTTAAACTGTTTAGAGAGTGGTCAAGCAAATGGCCAGAAGATTTAAAAATGAAATTAAAAGAAAGAATTCTGGAACTCGATGCTGGATTTGGTGAAAAATTAGAAGCAGAAATTGTTTCAAATGCGCTACCAAATGGAACATCGTCTACACCAGAGATCATAGTTACACCCACGACCCAAAATGAGGCGTTGGTTGCTTAAATTCTTTATTTATTCCAATTCTGGACTACGCCAAACATTCCACTGTTTTTGGAGAGGTGATTTTCGTTAATTGTAGTTTAATTTTATTTTTAAAATTTATTGTGGATTGGGATTTATTATAATTTTAAGATTTGGTCTCGTATCAGGGTAATTATTGTTGGTGAATGCAAAACATTTTAGTCGGTGATTGGATCAGAAACATGTTACGACATTTTGTTATTAAGAAAATGCAATTTTTGCGATATTTTTTGTGGTTCTTGTCATGAATCTCTTCATTTAGTCTGTTTCAACATACAACTACAATTTTGTATATCATATTTGTTTAAATTTCCTGGGCATGTGTATTATTATGCAATATTAAGATAATGGTTTTCGCTACAGTAGATAATCTGTAGGAGCGGTGCCGATTACTTTAGATCGGCTTTTCCATTACAGGAATGTCGATCCTACCAGAAAATCAAAATAACTTCAAACTCGACAGTTCGGGATTGTAAAAAATCTTTTCCAAAGTGTATTACTCATCCTTCGTCTACAATTTTTCGTTGACTCATTCTCTTGGAAATTGTTAGGCAAATTATGGTCGTAACCTTCAATAAAATAAGTAGAAATGATAATTGAAAGCATAGAAATTGTTCAACTTGGTTTTTTTTTACATTAGAAATTCCCTAGTTTATACGGAAATCCTCACTAGAAACACAATTTTAATTCTCTCACCATTAGAAATAGTATATCGGCCTAACAATAATTGGATCAACAACATTTTACCTAACGAATTTTTGCGTTATTGCATACACGAACGAGGGAGCGAACGTGGATAATAACTTCAAACGTCTCCCTCTGCCTGGGAAATTGCTAATAAGAATATCAATTAATAAAAAAAAAATTACTACCTCCGACATTCGTTATTATCAAATGGTTTGGAATCAATACAATTTTTAGGAGTTCATTATGCATACAGGCTGCCCCAATGACGATTATGCAGAAAACTACTAAGACGATGTTAAAAAAAGTTTTTTTTTGTTTGAAAGCTAAGACTTTCGAGTTTTATGTTCATTAAAGATCTTGAAATTATCGCTTCTACAACTGATATTACAGAGCTTTAAATTCAGCTTTTTAAATTTTTATGTGCCATTTACTCTCGGTTCTAAAAGTGTTCGGAACCGGATCATTAGTGCAGTTTGTGCATAATCGTCATAATTACTTTTGTGACATTGTCTGCATTGCATAGTTAGGCCATTTCGTTCGGGGTTCGATGCCGAATAATAATTAAGACAAGTAACAAAATTAGTCGCAGAGATAATTTACAAAATAAATTGTCCTTCAATTTGAAAAGGTGGCTGCTCGAAAATAAAAAGACAAATTATTTTTGTAATCTTTGAATATTCAAATATTGTAGTCTGAAAAGTAGTATTATTTATATTTATTGATTTTAAAAGTTAGATATACATATATAATATCTTATAATATATACATTATATACATATATATATACATACATACATACATGGAACTATATTTTTCATTATTATATCATAGAATTCTCAATAATATTGTGGCAAATACAAAATATTATAGTTATTAAATAGAAAATGTTCTGTGGTTTCTCTTGGTAACTTCTTAACCCTCCGTCGGGCACTCCTAATATCTCAGGTACAACCATAATTATAATAATAATAAGAATAAATCAAAATGTGCTCAAAATTTTCTATTATTCCTATGGTTACTTATTCCACTTGATAAAAGATCTCTTAATTAAAGTATTTAAGATACAGTACGGTTTGGTTTCCGAAATAGGCGCGTCCGACGAAAGATTAAGGTGAATCAGTTAAACATTGTTTAATAGTTTCGTTTTTCGTGAAGGTTAGGACCTTTTGTCAATAACCATTGCTCGAAACGTTGGGTTTAAAAACGGCAAAAGAGAATTAAATAATTTGGTTTTTTAATTTTGAGTTTTACAACAAAACAGACCGATAAACCGGAGAAATATCAAAGAGATCAACAAATTTCAACAATTCACTAACTACACTTCCTACATACAAGTAGGTCTATATTTTACTGGTCCATAACACGATCTTGACATTGTGTTTTTTGTACATCATTATTTATGTATGCAATGTCTGCACAATTTCATTTAGCAATTGAACCTAGAAATTATATCTTGAAAACAAATGAGAATTTCCAAATATTTACAGTACACGCACATGGCGTGACCATTTCCAATAAATCGTCTTTTTCTGATATTACTAAAAATAAAACCAGAAAATGTTCATACATCATACTCTCTTTACTTCAATATTACCTTGATTACGTATTTGTATTATGTATATGGATGATGAAGCCAAAGAATTTCCCTATAAGTAATTGTACGGTTTATGACCTTATGTTCAGTAGCAATAAAATATGCGCAAGTACATAACAATATTATTAACTATCAATTAATAAGAATGAATCTTAAAAAAAAAAAAAAATGTTCGTAATGAGCAACAAGCAGATTTACAACAAAAAAAAACGGTGACTAAACCGACACCTTCGAAAAACATACAACGCAACCAGTTTCTGTAAAATACAATTCATTTTAGTGACGTCACAACCATATCATCAGAATTGTAGCAAACTAACTAACATGCCCACATCTTACAGAATTCATATTATGAATGGTCAAGCAAAATACCACTTTTATCAACCATCAACAACAACAACAACATTAACAAAGAGGACAGAATTTTTTGGTCAACACAAATGGTTTTTCTTCGGATGCTATAAACTTTTTGGTAGTTTAAGTTTAGCGCGCAAACTGTATGGATACAATAATTAAAAATTGAAATTAGAGGCGCATGCGTACAATGGTTTTTGGTTGATTGATTTATTAACGGTTTAATTAGTGGTTAGTGTTAATTAATAAAAGTGTTTGCAAACAGAAATTATTTGAATGGAGTTTTTTTTTAGAGGAATAATCAACTTATCTTCTTTTTTTTTGCAGTTTAGTGACCCTGATATAAGTGAACTTAAATGTTTGATAACAATTTCAGTGATATTTATACAGTGAAATTTACCGGATTATTATTACGTGCAGGAAAATGATCAATTTTTATTGCTATCTTGTATTTATTCAAATACTCTTTGGTTTAGGTAAGTAAAATAAAAGCAAAGTCAGTCGAATTTAAGTAGATAATAAATTATAATTATTAATTCTTCAATTTCTTCTCGTTCGGTGGTAATGGGAAAAAAAATTTTTAGCAATTCATTGACGTATACCTACCGTTTCGTGGATATACAACACGTAGTGATTAAGTCAATTAAATCAAAAGATATTTGTAAGACTAGTGAATGTTGTTTTTAAGATATTGTATTATTATGAACAAAAGCAAAGATGCGTTGGCAATTATTTTTCTATATAAAATTGAAAACCAACATGTTGATCAAGATCATGCATTTTTTTATGAAATTATGATTGTTTGGAAGTAGCAGTCATTTTTAAAGACTCATATTTTAAAGATCCGAATGACAATATCTAGATTTATTGCATTTATTGACTTACTTCTTACTTTCGATATGTGAGATTATGCAAGATAGTTGATCCAATAAACTTAAACAATCAACCTACCAAACCCACTCATTAACCAAACACCGCAAAAATTATGACTCCTTCCATTATATTATTTTTATCAAAAAGACTTTCCTTTACCCCGTCGATGCTTTCTTACATGAATTTAATTCTGATATTATAATTTGCAATTATCTTCGAAATAATTAAATAAAATTAAAAACAATTCCAAATAAAATGATTCAGCGCAACCTTCTTGCTAAAAAAAAAAAAAACAACAACAAACTGAACCGAATAATTATTTATTACGAACATCGACCTTACTTCAGCCTCTTTTTTTTTTACTCTTCCATAAAGTAAGGAACAAATGTAATGTATTTGACTCCTTTTGTAGTAATTGTTTTTTAAATCAATCAATGAACCGTAAAATTTTGTTATTACAACAACCATACACTTGATTATTGAAATGATTGTTGGCTTTTTATTAATAATAAATAATATGTTTTCAACTTGTGACCTTAATTTAGCGGCCACAATTTTATATAAATTAATTAGGAATAAAAGCTAAGTGTATTTAAATCACGTACCTATACCTACTTATATGATTCTGTTTATGAGGAAGTAATATACCTAAATAAGTGTAACATTCTTTCAATTACTGTGATTACTCCATTAGGTGTGAAAAAAAAAATTTGATCTTAAGATATCTTCATATTTAGGTATTTGTTTCCTATATATTCACATGTACATATTTATATTTAAGTAATAAGAGGAACTTTGAAAAAAATACTCATCTGCAATGTCGACTTATCAATTTATTCAATTTATTTACAGTACAGACTCGATAATTGCAATATGTTTGGATTATCGAAATATACTAATTTTATTCATTACTTTGTACAAAAACCATGACCGCATGTTCTATACTATGTTTGGACACCCAGACTCCAGAGTAATTTTAAATTGGTACGGGCATTTTAATTAATTTATAACAATAAATCGATTTCTGATACGTTGTACTAAGATAGGAAATTTATTGTCGAAAACAATCGACAAAACGAGGGAATATTTTAACAATAGAATGAAAGGCTTGGAATGATTGTTGTTGGGCTCGTTTCTTTTCCCTGCATTTGATAAATATTATCTAGAAATAGTAATTTTATTAACGTTTCAATTTCAATTTGTCGGCATTTTCAATCATTTCCAGTGATTTTCCATATATTTAATATGGAACATTGGATCGTCATCAAAATGGCTAACATTTCGAAACGAAAATCAATTTGGAAAATTCATAATAAATATTACACGGCAACATTGATCCACACAACCATATATCGTTGGATTCGTACATTTCTCAGCTTTAATTTGAGACTAACCACCCATCTCCCGATTTTAAAAAAATCTTTAACTGAGATGATGTCTAGAAATGTCTCAGCATATCGATGGACTGTTGGCCAAATATTTTTTTCTGATAGATATTCGAAGTATCTACCCTATCTGGGTGAAAAAAGTTCCCCGAACAATGATCCCGTAGTTAAGGAGATATGAGTTCTTTTAAGAAATTCTTATTAAAAATCTAAGGGATATGTAAAGGAAAAATTGGAAAAATAAAAAAAAGTGAGAATTCCATAAAATTCAATTAATTTGTAAAGATTTCAAGTGATTTATATAGAATTTCTCATGTATAAACTTATTAAGTGTTACGCGCACATTTTGTAGGCTTTGCCATCGGTTGACAACAAGCTTGTAATTTACACATATCCAAGAGCTGCCTGTCTGTCCGAACGTATAACAGATTTTCCTCGATTATGGTAGGCACTGTGACATGTCTCCGTGACAGGACCGGTTGGAACGACCCTTTGTCGAAATATATGGATTTTAGTTTCAAATTCCCTAATTTCCTTGCAGTGTATAGTAGAATAATATACAGAGTTTCTAGCTTTATTTAGTTTTTGAAATTTAAAATTGATGATTTTTTAAAATCAATGATTGTCATTTATAGCTATTTGGGTCCTTTCTTCATCGAGCATTACATTTTATAGGTAGGCAGGTAGTTTGTAGACGATGCTAATACACCAAACAATAATGACAAATAATTTTTTTTCAATTTACCCGATTTAACTTTTATTTGCAAAAAGACCATTCTTATATAGACGCATCTTTGTACGGATTCCCCGATTTATGTTGACTCATCTGTCCAGTTTTTAACTAGTTATGAATGTTTTTTTTTCTTATATTTCTTATATTTATGTATAACTAATGAGACATTAATTCTATGCAAATATACATATATTAAGTACCTGTACATACATACAAACTCATAACACACCTATATGTAGGTAAACACGTAAAATGCCTGATTACGTTAATTAAATTTTTCATAATTTAAGCAAATACAGCTGACCGCTTGAATATCTTTTTTTCCGATATTAATTCTCACAGTCATTATGACCGTAAACTTTAAATTTTTATGGTAATTATCAACATAAAATTATTTAACTTAATAAAGAAAAAACTGTTTACATTAAACCTAATTTAGTTATTTTTGTAACAAAACTATTTTTGTTATAATTTTTTTTACCAAATTATATCTTTAGTAAATTTGAAAGCATAGTCTCTATAAGTCTATACCGTTTCTAGGGCGAAAACAATTACAGGGCAACGCTAATGAACTGATTTCTATTTGTCTCATATTAGTACATAAAAATGTTGTATTTATTATTATTGATTAAGTTCATAAATATTTCTATCAAAGAATAAACAATCAGAGGAAAGAATCTATGGCACAAAAAGTACGATTTAGTTTAACAGAAAATGGCCGCCATTATCTCTGTTAGGAGAAAGAACTGCTTGACGAGTTGTGCATTGTAATTGCTCTCTTTCAACCATTTTTGATTAAATTAACACCAAACCCTTTCCTAATGAGGGCCTCCTTGCCCATTACTGCTGCACCCGACGTGTGCGTATTCTATTTTATAACAAATATACGGGTATAATCAGTCCTGTTTCTATAAAAGAAAACGAAACTCAACCGAACATTCTCGATCGTTTTTTGATCGTTTTTCGGTCACAAAAATTTTACTTTCGTCAATTCTACATTATATTTTGTTTATATAAGCGTAAGCCGTAAGGTATTATAACGTTTCACTATCCGCGAGAGACAGTGCCAGTGTAAGTGCCTAAAGCAAACTTAAACAATTCTAATGAATTAACTAAATTATTATTTTTTTAGTTCCACCAATACTTTCTTGGCATAATGATGACTACAATGATTTTTACAACAATCCTCATCACAACTATAATCCCAACGATAATCAATGCAATTGCTGCAAAGTGAAACATTGTCAACCAATAATCGATATATTAGCAGCTGCCGAACTGCCATTAGAATTAAATTTGGTTAAATCAATTCGAGAAAAAAGTTGTGGCTACGAAGGAACTGATCCGTTGGTATGCTGTCCAATAGATTTGAGATATCGTCGAGATAATTTTCATATGGAACATTATACAGACAAACCATGGGTGTGGGATGTTTATCCCGATAAATCCCAACCAAATCACGTGCACAGTAGATTCAATAACAATAATAATGGCCATAAATTCATTCATAATCGATTCAATGGCGACAATTGGGGATCATTTGAATTTATTCAACTCAATCATTTTGATGATTTTAATATAAAGCCAAATAAAAATATTCGAAAAATTCATTTTTTCTTCCATTTTGAGGATCCACGAACATTTAAAAATCATCCACCTAGTTTTTCGCCCGAATTTGAGTTGCCACAAGATTTTCATGATGTGGTACCGATCAAAATTAATGTTCCCTCGGGTAATATTTTACCACCGCTAATTGGTAAACCATCAGAACTAGCCACTATAATTCCAGTTCCAACATCTAGACCACTAGTAACAACAACAACAACAAGAACAACAACAACAACAACATCAACCACAACAGAAATATCACAAATAGATAAACGAAACCTTATAAATGGTCAACTATGTGGTCTGTCTATTAATACTCGAATTATCGGTGGTGAAGATGCTATACCTGGACAATTTCCTTGGATAGCAAGGCTTGCGTACAGAAATACATGTAAGTTTTTTTGTTTTTTTTGTTTTGTTTTTAATTAATTAATGTTATGGACAATTTTCTGAATTTTACTTGTAAGATAAATACCGGACAAAAACATGATGGCACTTTTGACAAATGACCATTGTTTATGATTTTGATAGATTGGCAGAAAGTGTTTTCTGGTAAAATCAATGAAATTTCGTATATTTTGTATTAGTCGTTTGAAATTGCTTTGATCATCATTCGGTGTGGTGCGATTTGGCAAAAATTCACTTACAGTTGAACACAAATCATCTGTGGTTGCTTTAGAATTCGCATTTTCAATGGAATCTGTCTCCTGCATAGGAACATCCCGATATGTTGTAACGCATAATTCTTCTTCGCGATCTGTAATTGTATATACAAAGAAATAATAAATAAAATTCCTCAAATGAAAAATAATATTTTCCTACAGTCAAGTTCCATTAGATTTTTAATAATTAAATAATGAAAACAAATTTAAATTCAAAGAAGACTGGATTTTACTTAAAATAAAAAAAAAAAAAAAAAATGGAAGTAAAGTAAGTTTAGAATAAATTTTTTTCGGTACGCATAGGATCGAAAAAATATTTGAGAGTCTCACACATTTGAAATTTCCTCATACAAATTTTACTATTCCTAAAAAGCGTCCGTCAAACAAAAAGTTGGTAAGGGAGCTTCTCTCAGTTCAGTTTATCTCCACTAAGAAGTCACCAGTTTTAAATAATTCCATAGAAAAATAGAACTTATGTCATTAGCTTTTGGTCGTAAAGGGGGAACTTTTTAAAAGATATATATATTTATAAATAGGTTGCTAACAAAAACAATCCATTTTCAGCCTCTCAGCTTGTTTCGTACCGATGTGCCGGATCAGTAATCAACGATCGTTATGTTCTTACCGCAGCACATTGCGTCACCAATCTAGTCGATGATCTTGAATTGTAAGTGAATATAAATTGCCTCGAACAAATCGCCGGTATTGATTGCTAATTTCATCGTATGTCGAATAATTTTTCTCGAATTGATCAATATTTCAGAGTTTTGATTCGATTAGGTGAATTGGATGCCCGTTGCGATACATCACCATCGAATGTTTCTTGTCAGGAAACAGCACAAGATTATCGCATCGAGAAAATAGTACATCATGAAAATTATGATACGCCCAAGTATGCTAATGACATTGCATTGATACGGATCCGTCGTCTTGCCAATTCAAGTGTGTACTGACAATATTAAATTGCAATTTTACTAAAAAAAAAAAATCTTTCTATTGATGCCGTATCTTTAAATGTAGACTTCATCAGTCCATTGTGCTTGCCAACAGGTAAATATGCCGCTACCGATCAAAATATAATTGGAACAACTGGCATAATAGCCGGATGGGGAGCTATGAGTGCAGGTTTTTTAGTAAATCTTTTTATTTTATGGCAATTAAAAATTCCTAATATTTTAAGAAAGCTTGAATGCAAGTCCACTACTTCAATGGCTTCGATTACCTATTGTTGATACAGCTCAATGTGCCGAATCGTATGCACAATTTAGTGCAAATTCTCGAACACCAATAATTGTTGGTGCTGGTCAGTTATGTGTTCAAGGGCGAGAAAATCTTGATGCTTGTCAAGGTATATATATAATTGTTCTTTGAAATCGATCGGATTTACTTAAGAAAATATTTCAATATAGGCGATAGTGGCGGACCATTAATGAGTGATGGTGTTCCGGGCGCCGATCGATTTACTTTACTTGGAATTGTATCATTTGGTCCTAGAACTTGTGGAGTTTCCAATTTTCCAGGTGTTTATACGAGAGTATCCTCGTATATTAATTGGATAATAGATCGCTTGGAACCATAAACAATAAATTAGTTTTAAAATAGCATCCATGTGTGCTTGTAGATCTAAATATTTGCATTATTTGTAATGATTTTTTATTGTAGTAAAATAATTGTTTCATATTTGACGTTTTTCTGTGAAAACACCTGGCTCTTGGGTAAATTGGCAGCAGATAAGATGCTACTTAGAGCTAGCACGAATATTTCCAGAGATAGTCATCATCATCAGGCCGTTTCTCGTTCCACGAAGGAGCATAGGCCAACCACAAAAAGTCGCCATCGCATTCTGTTCGTTGCCAAAGCTTTCACTTACATCCATTCTTTTCTTCCTTCATTAGTTTCGGCAAGCACCTTTGGGTTTCCACTTTAGCACCTTTGGGATTTCACTTTAGCGTTTCGCGTACAATATGTCATCCTTAGTTTTTCGAAGTGTATGTCCGATCCAGTTCTATTTTCTTCGACGAATCTGAGCATCAATCTTTTCCATATTTGCCATTTTCCATAGTTCTTAATTTCTAACCCTGTCTGACCTTCTCACAGCTTACACCCACTATACGCCATATGGTGATGTTGTGCTGTATGATCTCGCAGCCGTATAGTAGAATTGACAGACAGTTAGTTCGGAAAATCCTCAATTTTAGGTTTCTGGAGATTTGTGGAGCGTTCCCGACATTATTTCTTAACATTCCATATGCGTTTCTGGTTTTTTGGATTCTGCTCGACACTTCCAAAATAACAAAATTTGGGAGCAATCGTTTAGGTGGATCCAAAGTTTTTGTGGAACATATTTACATACACACATGCATAACTTTTCTTTTTTATATATGTATGTAGACATAAATAAACAACCGCTACACCAACTTCAATCATACTGAACGGAACTATAGCCGAAACAATCGCATACAAAACGATCTATATTTTCATTTAGTTTGATTACAGATCGTCACCAGATTAAACACTACTCAAGTGAAATGCAAAATAAAATTATTTTTCTAATGTTATTGTTGTTTGAGGTATCAAATTGTTATTGTTCCCGATCAACGCATGACATTGTTAATCATCCGAATTGGCCAGATGTTCTCAATGAATGCGGCATTAGCTATGCGGACCGAATAATTGGTGGTGTTAATGCATCGCTGGGCCAATATCCTTGGCTAGCTAGAATTGGATACAACAGTTGGTGATTTCGATTTCTAATAAACATATGTTTGGTGTTAGTTAGTGTGAAAATTCATAGATAGGTGATCAAAGTCGTAAAAATGGTGTCTATATCTCTGTCTGCCGTGCGAACGGTGGTTTTTCTTGAGATACGGAGCTCCGTATCCTATGTGTACTGAATGCAAAGTTAGTTCCTAACAAACATACAAAATATAATGACGTCGATTACCACCATACACAGATCGGGCATTTTCTCGAGTGCTTAGAGTTTCCAAATAGAACGGTTCATCCATAGACTATAATTAAATTGCTAGATTTACATACAGAGAACAAGTTATTCGAATAATTTCGTTGATGAGATGTCGATATTGTTTATTCCAACAACTTGTTTGAACGTTGCATGTAAATGTAGTGTAACATTGATCGCAAGAAAAAATAACACCCAACAACACTTTCTCATAATTACAGAAAACAATAATGTCGAATATGAATGTGGTGGCGCTTTAATCAGCAATCGATATATTCTAACGGCTGCCCATTGTGTAACAAATTTAGAGCCAAACGTTTTTGTGTAAATATTTTAATTATTACTTATAGTATAAGGCAAAACCTACAATCTTGATCTTACATAAATATTACTTTCTTTTGCTGCGCAGAAGCTCAATAGTGCTGGGTGAAAATAATGCTCTAACCGAAATTGACTGTGAAGATAATCACTATTGTGCCGAACCTGTTCAGAATCTAAAACCAGAACAAATAATTTTGCCATCAAATTACAATCAACCACCATTTAAACATGACATTGCTTTAATTAAATTGCATGAAACTGTTCGGCTAACTGGTAGGAGTTTGGTTTGGTAAGAAAAATCCATATTGCTTACGAAATTTTTCTTCCAGATTGGGTATCGCCAATTTGCCTTCCGTTTGGTGATACATTGTTGGCAAATCTAACAAATCAAATGTGTGAAGTAGCTGGATGGGGATTAACAGATAGTGACGATGAACAAGGAACATATTTATTGCAAACAGTAAAGGTAAAATTTAAGCAAACATCTAGAATTTAGATGGCCAGTATGGATAATTATATAAAATATATGTCATATACCTACTTACAGTTGCCAATCCTTGATCTGAGTGAATGTCATGCCATTTATGGACGTTCAATAAATATCGGAAATGAACAGCTATGTGTCGGAGGACTTTTAGGAAAAGACTCTTGTGCTGGAGATAGTGGAGGACCATTAGTAAAAGTATTTTTGGTTTTTTTTTTAGTTTTTTAAGGTTTTTATGTTACAAATTAGTTAATTTTAGGTAATGAACTGTCCGTTGGGTCCGAAGTACTTTATTTATGGAATTGTCTCGTTTGGAAGTAAGCGTTGTGGTGAAACGTCAACTCCTGGCGTTTATACAAATATTAAATATTATTTAATGTGGGTTTTGGATAATTTAAAAAATTAATAAAATATATTTATCTTTAAAAATTTGATATTGTTCCACCCTATCATGTGAACGAAGATACATAATATGTCAATTTAATTTACTATTTACTCCCTTCGAGGATGTGACCATTCGATATATCTAAGCGATGAGGTACCATATTGGTCTCCTGCATTCCAAATCAGTCACATATTTTCAGATTTAGTACACAAACGATGAGTGAGAACTATTTGATCTTGGGTATTTGACATTTTTAATTTTTTTTTTATTCTTTTTATTATTGTTCTGCGATGAATATTAAGACGTACCACAATTAACGTTGGATCTAGAATATAAAAGAACAGAATATAAAAACAAACTGCACATATATTCGCCTATCCTCCCCTACATTTTTATTCATCGAGATCAATAAATCAGACTTTATAGACATTTGTAAAA
Source organism: Platyura marginata (assembly GCA_026745375.1). Taxonomy (NCBI): domain Eukaryota; kingdom Metazoa; phylum Arthropoda; class Insecta; order Diptera; family Keroplatidae; genus Platyura; species Platyura marginata. The sequence goes on along the minus strand of JANSTT010021416.1, from coordinate 2,968 downwards.
CAAGTTGTTAATGATTAAATAAAATTAAATATAGGTAGGTATGTGTGTGTATGGTAAGAAAATCCAGAACTATGCACAAGGAAATCTCTATATAGTTTTTCAGTTTTCTACTTGAAGTGTAACCCAATAAAGTTCAAAATGAAGAAAAATTATGTTTTAGGAGTGTGGTGTTTGTATAAAAGTCGTAATTAGTCGTAAGTACCTATATTCTTAGATAAAAATGAAAAATATATTTTTGCGTGCATAGTGCTCATGCGTACATAATTTAGGTTTAGGAAAAAAACCTTATATAACATCAAAACTAAATGATTGTATTGTTTGCCATACGTTGTACACCCAAAATAAGTACGTAAGAAAAATGTAAGGAAAGGAACGTAAGAAAAATGTAAGAAGAGGAGAGGAATCGTAATCGTAATCGTATCGTAATTTCCCCAAATGTGTAATTTAAAAAATTACGATTGGTGCCTACTTTTGATTTTAGTGATTTGAAAAGAACCCGGGAGTTAATTATACCAAAAATGAAGCACGCTGATTATACTTAGTTAGTAAAACATTGATGCCATTTTAATAATTCCTAGGAGAGATGCCTAGACGCTATTTAGGAAGATCAATAATTTTTTATTTATTTTTTTTCTCAAATCGATTTACTTATTGGCATAATTGATTGATAATTTTTTTATTTTTTTTTTGTAGTGAGATCAAATAATAAAAATCAACCTTGTGCAACACCAGATGGCAAATCCGGCATATGTACAAATCTTCAGAATTATAAACCGTTAAGGGAACTTCATCAGAAATCCAGTTTGTTTGAGGATGAAATAGACTTTTTGAGAAAAAGTCTATGTGGACATCATAATGATGATCATCCTATGGTGAGTGAACGCAAATATTCCAATACAACCATAAAAGATTATTATTAAGAAATGTCGACAATTTAGATGTGTTGCTTTGAAGAAAAATCTCCAGATAATACATCTACACTGGATTTGCTGCCAAAGCCTGGAACATGCGGTGGTGGTTCGGATGATCGCGTTTTCGCGTTATTAAAGGTAATCGAACAAGAATCTATGAACATCCTTGGATGGCTTTATTAGAATTTTCTAAGCGTAAGTAATTTTTTGGCGATTGTTTTTTTTTCTGTGATAATTTTCAATATAATTTTATTTTAAATATTTAGCCTACAATCAAAGAGGATTTCATTGTGGTGGTATTTTAATTAATCATCGTTATGTATTGACGGCAGCTCATTCTGTGTAAACTCAAGGGATTTGAAGAGATTGAATTATGATTGTTCAGATCCACCAATAGATGTACTTATAGAGGACAAAATTACACATGAAAAATATAATCCAAATGCCTCGCCAAGTAAATTCGATATTGCTTTGTTAAGGTTGTCAAAAAAAAATTGAATATACAGGTGAAGAAATTTTATTGAAAAGTTCAAATTATCTCAAGATTATTTATCTCAAAAAAAAAAAAATTTATCTCAAAGATAATTTATGATGTCAACCAAAGAATGTAAAACATATTGAATGATTGAATTGAATTTCAGATTGGATTGTACCAGTATGTTTACCAATTGACAACCGCCTGCGTACGGTTAACTATGATGGTGTAAATATAGAAGTTATCGGATGGTGTCTAACCGAATCTAGTTTGAAATTTTAAATAAAACAAAAATTTGTTTTTTATAAATTACTGAAAATACAATTTAGAACATACAAGCAACCATAAACTCAAAGCAGAATTAAATGTCATTCATCAGATTGCATGCATGTAATAAAGCCTTTAAATCCAATAATCTTACTGTTATGCACGAGCATTTCTTGTCAATAGACATATTTTATTGCACCAATTTAACCAATTTAAATTGATGCAAAAATAAGATGTTTATGGGACCAAAGTATAAATGACGGTACGCAGGTAGAGGGTACTTTTGTGAACAAGGAGACAATTAGCAATCAACACTAATTGCCTGTTTGAACATAAAGATAAAGTACTTTAATCTATCTGTCCGATTTTGTGCATGACTGTACCTACCCTTGGGTAGAAGATACCTGAGTTTAGTCTTGAGCTCGCCTATAAAAACGCGCGCAGACAGCTCATATCAATCATATCATATTTAGGTTTCAATCATATTATATTTAGGATTCAATCATATCATATTTAGGTTTCAATCATATTATATTTAGGATTAGAGGATATTATATTTAGGATTCAATCATATCATATTTAGGATTAGAGGATATTATATTTAGGATTCAGATTATCTTTAAAACATTCAGACTAGTTTTAGATATCGTCTAAGTACTTAGTGTTTAAATCTCTATTAAAGTTATAATTAAGATTTTCATTAAATAAATATATATATTAATAATTCACTAATATCCGTGTTTAAATATACAAAACTAAGAGTTCATAACATGATCGACAATAGGCCATGACACACAGTGTGGTCATTGCTCAAGTGATGCACGATGCAAACCAGTTTAACAACAGTCGAGTGATGCCACACTTAGTCCTCTTGCATCGGTTGTTTCTTTTATTATATTTACGTGAAGCTTTGCGTGTGTGAGAGAATTTGTTTATCATTCAGTCTTTTGCTTCATTGTATTGGTGTTGATGCACCGATAAACAGACTTGGTTTTTGATGCAAAATTCTCTACAACGGCAACAGCTGTGTAGAGATATATTCTTTACCTCCCGTACGTCTTGCCTATCAAACCTGTTTTCGGCGCCCAATAACAACAGCGTGTGAATGAAAAAACTATATATTTCCGTTTTCGTTAAATGCGACATTTTAAATGTCAAACATGCCCCATAATGGAATCTACAGAACTGTAACTGTAAGAGGAAACAATAATTTGAAGGTGGTTCAAAAAAAAATTTTAGGAATAATAATTTTAGGGTGATCCAAAATTTTTCCACTTTTCTTTTCATAGATAGGGTATGAGGGAATTAGGGCGGA
>JANSTT010021406.1:0-44973 GCA_026745375.1 Platyura marginata | reverse complement strand
ATTCATAATTTACAATTACAAAGTTGTTGTTTATTGCATTTTAATTGGTTTATTTGAATCGGGAAAAGCGTTTGAATATATTATTGTTCATATGTAGTTATATGCAGTACATTTATCTACATGTATAAAAACAAGGTATTTTTTTTTTTTTTTTTGGGATACAATTAAAAAAAAATTTCATTTTTGTGGTGATTTTAGGGATTTATTTATAATGTAATTATAGAATTAGATTATAGATTAGAAACAATGTAATTTGGTAAAAATGTAAGAGTTTTGAGTAGATTTTTAACGGATGGCTGCTGGACCTCTAGCTGACGGAGGCTAGAGTTTTTGTTTGACGATTTCTTTTTTAAGTTCGTTCTGTTTGACTCAGATTAATTTTTGTGAGTCCAAATAAGAATAGAAATGGAAAAGAAAATATTCAAAATATCAAAAATATATCTCAATTAAGAGAATTAAGAGATTTTTGTAAAAAAAATAATTGGCTTTAATACTGTGAATACGAACGCACTCAGATTGAATTTTGAAAATTTGTTGCCATACGAAATTGTTATTTAACCCTTATGAAACGCTCATGAAACCCTAATGAAACGGATTTTTAAAAAAAGGACAAAATTATCAGTAGACAAAAATTAATTAAAATCTGACGCTTTTGGTGTAGAAGAGCCTATTGCTACCTAACATGAACCATTACTAAACAACCCATAAGTTACCGAACAACCAGCAAATATTTTCTCAAAAAACCTACACATTTAACTCTTCAAATGGCCTACTATTAATTTTTCATCGATTTGTTACTTCACTTTATTTATGTACTGTACTGTACAATGTACATGTCGCAATTGCATTTATTAATTAATTACTTATATTTTTAAGTTAATCATTAAAACATTAAATAATTAAGGAGCTAATTGATTTCATATTTAATTTAATTTTTTCAATTTCCGATTTTTGTAAAAAAAAAAAACAATTAACTTCATAAATATATGAAAATTTCAATTATGTAAATATGCCAACTAAAAACATCAATATCCCAAAATAAATGCAATCGGCACGAATATAATTAATTTATCACCAAATTAATTATCTATCTTTAAAATTCATAACCATACCATCATACAGAGTATTATGCAAAATAATTATACCTATACAAATTAATTAAATACACGTCAAAATATTTTAATTAGTTTTAAAACCCAAACAAAAATTACTCATCAAGTTCAAAAACCTGATGCGCTTACATATTGTAACAATATAAGTACATAAATATAATATAGCTAAGTACATTAAATACAACCATCTATGTACGTACATACTATAATCGTACATTTATAAAATTGCAGATCATTGTGTAAATAAAAGTTCGCGCTTGTAAGATTGTATTATGTGCGGTCTGCGGTATTTTTTGCTATTATGTACCAAACATTAAAATATATTAATTTAGGATTACAATTTGGGTGGGCCCTCCCCGTCTAATCAAAATGTATGTGATGATTTTGCGAAATCCATAAAGTACATTTTTACATTTGCATATTAAAAAGGAGATGAACCAAAAAAATTAATTTTATGTAGGTGAAAAAAGATCTCCAATCTTCAGGCTCAAAAGTACTTGAAATTTGGATGCAAAAAAAAAACAAAAAAATTATCTATTCTAAATATGGGTCCCAAAAGAAGGCGAACCAAAAAAAAAACAATTTTTGGAAGTCAAAAAATTGTACTCAAATTAATAAGTTTTATAGATATGAGTGGGTAAACCGAAGCACAATTTAAGGAAGTCTATAAAGAAATTTGCTATCCTAAAATCAATTCTTGTCGTATATGTAAAAATGGGAGGTGAGGCAAAAAATAATTTTTGAAAAGATGAACCAAAGAAACATTTTGTATAAGGGATGAAATTTACTCAAAAAATACCAATTTGTAAGTCAAAACAGAAAATGTTTAGAACAAAAATGAAAAATGTTTGAGTGGGATTGGGATCGAACAAAATTTACGGCCAAAAGTTAAATAATTAATTGTTGATGTAAAATTAGGAGAAGATGAACTCCAAAACAACATTACTATTTTTAGGGGTAACAAAATATTTTTATTTGTAAAAACTTTTCTCAATTCTCGTTATAGACATTTCTAGAGATTATTAATTATTTGTGTCCAATTTTAATTACATACCTACATACTTTTAATGATGTTATCAAAAAATTGTTATTTTCCAGTCATTAAAATTATTCAGTTTAGGAATTCATTTCTCGTTGTATTAAAAAAAAAAAAAAAAAAAAACTAACAAAGTCCTACCCTAATTACATATACGTTTTATAAGAAAAATGTGTTCTTTGTTTTCACTCTATAACGTAAAATGTTTTTATACATATATATAATAATGACACATGCCAAAACACCAACAATGTTACAAAAACAATGGACTCTTGTGAGAATAATTACATATGCAATTATGCATTATAAATAAAAATATATACGGGCAATGTTGCAATTAAACAGATTTTTGTATTGCACTGAGTTATATAAATATAATTATAGCGAAAAAAAAATAAAAAAAAAAATAAAAACCATTAGAATAAGTGTCTATATATGTACGTACCTATGTAAGTATGTACAATTGTACATTGAACGTTACATTCGTGCATATACATATAAAGTAAATGGTTAAAAAAGAGAGATTTAATGAGTTAATATGATAATTATGGGAAATTATAAGTATACTTGGGTTGAATGAATTACTAATAGAGTTTTTGTTATCATTTCTTGTATTACCTGCAAGAGTAATTGTTTAAAAAAAAAAAAAAAAATTGGTAATATTTAGTGTGGACAATATTCGAATTTCGAATACAAAATTATCTAACAGATGAAAAATTAATTATCAAAAAAACCGTAATTTGGTAATATTTAGTGTGGACCATTCCACTGTTTTTAAGAACTTTATCTGCTTAATCGTAGACCCCTGCTGAGAAAAAGTTCATAATCCCACGTTGTAGTGTAGATTTTTACACACATATGGAAAAAAAACATTTGATTGTTGAGAAAAATTTGGTTTTTTTTTGAAAAAAGTTTTTAATTCTTTAAAAATTAAAATTATAAAAAAATTAAACAATCCAACCACAAAGCCATAAAAGACTGTACCTAATGTATTTTCGAATTTTATTTAAATTTTCTAAATATTTGTGGAAAGTTTTCTGATATTATTTTGTCGGTGACAAAAATAATTGAAATAAACAATGAAAGTAGTAAACATAACCAATAACTTGATAATAATAATAAAGCAGAATAAATTTAAAAATGTACATTCCCAGATGCGAAATGTACTGTGTGCAGAAATCTACACCACAATGTAGGGAAGTAGAAATTCGGAACCCATCAATGAATGAGTGTCTGGAACCACTAGATTTTTCTTTATTTCAATTATAAACTAAAAGTCACAACAGCTAAGTTCAACAATTTTAGCAGTTATAGAGATATTTCCACAAAAAAAAATAAATATTTTTCTACACCAACAGGGCTCACGGTTAAAAAAAAAATTATTTAGATATCTAGAATCGTGTAGACAATATCCGAATTTTTAAGAAATTATCTGGTTAAAAGGAAAAAAAAAATATTTAGAAAAAGTGAAGAAAGGCAATTAAGTAATATTTAGTGTTTATAAAAATTTATCTGATTTTAAAAAAAATTAATTAAAATATTTTTAAGTATAAGTTAATAAAAGTATAAAATCTAAATATATCAGGCAAATTTGTATATTTGTACACACTTGAAATGAACATCGTGTTGTACAATTAATTACAACAACAAAAAAACAGAATCAAACTCTATCAAACGAAGCATTTGCTTGACATTTTCCTTTCCTTGAATCATCGTCCCACACGTATAAATTACGCCACTAATTTACTTTCTTTCTGTACATAACATACAGAACATCGTACAAGTAATATGAAAAACAAAAATTACATAACATTAATACATGCCATCATGCTTGACGTACTAAAATAAACATTATAATCGCATATGGGAACATGTTGATTACCCAGAGATTCAAAGCGCAATATTCTTTGGTAGTTTTCTTGAACACACATTTTGTAAATACACAATATTATAGGAGTTTCTTTGTTTGTTTTTAAAATAAATGATATTACTTATGGATAATGTACATTATGTACAAAAATTGTGCATGTTTATATACAACGTGTTTTTTTTAGGAAATGCCTAGTATTTATAGTAAGTAAACTTACATATGTGTACGTACATATATGCATATGTACATATATACTCGTATGTAGCTATGCCAAGTTTATAATTATATTAAATTGAAGATGTGTGGACATTTATTATATACGACTTTAGAGTAAAGTGATTTTCAGTTAAATTACGGTAATTATTTGTAATTAAGATTAATAATAAGTGTATATACTTAGAGGTATTATTTCCGTACTTGTCTCGATTTATTTTCTTATTTTAGAGAGCATTAATTACAAATGTAAGAAGAACTCTCTTGATTGAGAAATTAAAAAATAATTTCCCCCTGAATTATGTTATTATGAAAATGAATAGAAATTAATCAAAATAAATTTTTTATTGCTAATTGGACCAATTTTTTTTTTAACAAGAATTTGTTGTAAAAAATGTGCTAAAATTTTTTTGATATAAATCAACGTTCTATGTATGATTGAATTCCAGGCATTTCTTGTCAAGTCATTTTCTTGAAAAAAGTAACGTTACTAACCTTAAAAATAATTTTGGGGTTTCCATTGTAACTACGAATATATAAATTCATTAAATTTACTAAAAATTGCTATAAAACATTTCGATTTTAGTAGAAATTGAAAAGATGGCAATAAATTTAATTGAAAGTTGCACAAAAACCTTGCAGCAACGTTGCTGAAAGTGTCCACATGTAATCAAACGTTTTCCGGCAAATCTGCAAATGTAGAGACAACCACAACGGCAACATTTTTTTTAAAAATTGTAATCAAACTGTCACCGAAGCATAACCGTTTTGCAACTTTAATTTGTTAGTGGTCTGGTATGAAGTTTAGTATATGTTACTATATTAAAAAGTACGTATCGGAATTTTAATATTTTTTAGATTTAATCAAACCTTAAATAACCTAATGGATTTTTTATTGGTAAAATAATATTTAATATACCTAACCTCTTCACGCATAAGCACAAATGACGTTACAAGTTTTTTTTTCAATTTTCGGTACTATTTTAAATGTGTGATAATTCTGACTTCTTAAATGATTCAAAATATCTTTTGATTTTAGTTGTTAACCCTTTTAAAGATTTTTTTTTTTAATGGAATTAATTAATAATTCATGCGCGAAGAATGCCACAAGTACGATATATTTAATTTAAAATGTCAGATTATTTATTTATAAGATGCACACGATAAATACTTATAAGACAATAAAATTATGCACATCATTTGAAAAATGTCATTCTTTGATAACACATTGCATAACAATAAAATTAAAATTTATAATTTAATTCGATTTATGCATGTTAATAAATTAAAAATCACAATTTATTCTAATAAGGAAGTAAAAATTAAATAAATATCTGCACAATATTAAACCTTGAAAATCACTATGGCAAATTATTGCATTAGGTACATCTTGTATACATAAAAGTTTAACTACAATTAATATATAATATAATATATAGATAGATTTGTTCAATTGTATGTATTAATTTTATATTTATTAAGTCAACAATATGGTTAAAAATAATAAAATAATAATAAAATTGTGATTGAAAAAGTGTTGATTTAAACACACGATAAATGTACAGCAATTAATGTGGATAATATGCAATGAATTAATTATTCAAATATATATATATATATACTTATACAAAAACAGCGAAGACGTTGCATTTGATTCTAATAAGGAAGTAATTAATTATTCAAATTAATTGCACCGACACCAAAGCATTTATTTTGATAAGAGAATTGTATTTAAAAAAAAAAATTTTTTGTGAACTGAAATTAAGTGTTGGATAATTTCAGAAAAACGTAATTTTTCAATTCATTTGACTAATTGGACTTTAAATCGCTTACAAAATTACTATAATTATTTATATATACAAAATCACAATATTTAAATGGCAAACAAATACTTATGCCTTTAATTATAATTAGTAGGTATTGCTTACGATAAAATTTATGTATTTATAAATAAGTATACAATTAAAATTGTAACAAAGCTACATATGTAATATTGCGATTAACACTTTTGTAAAAGATATGAATCAAAGGTATAATTATAAAGTTGCGGATCGTTGATTTTCGTTTCGATTCCAAAAATTGATAAAATAGAAAAATTACCCGGCTATTTTATGGAGTTTTTTTTTCTTTTTTTAATGGCACTTAAACTTTTATGATTTAATTTTTAGATTAAAATTGTGTGTAGATTTTCCAACAATTTTGATATCGTTAGTCTGTATTTAATGGCTGTAGACAAAATAAATACAAAACAAAAATGTACGATTATCGTATGAATTGACTAGACAGACACGCATTGTTTTTCAAATTAAGTAATTTTATATCAACAACATTTTTAATTTTGATTTTGATTTGGTACTACGGTGGGTTTTGAATTGATTTTACCCAAAAAAAAAAAATTTCTCCATTTAAAATTCCTCCGAATTATAACTTCTAAACACCAATAGAACGTTTCAAAAATTCAAAATCATCAATCGGAGGGCTTTTTAAAAATAAATCCATTTTTAAAATTTTTTTTTATTATTCGTTCTTCTTGACTGTAACCTATTTGGTATCACGCAAAAACCAAATACCAAAAATCATATATTTTTCTCAAACTTTTCAATGTACTTAATTAGTTTTTTTTTTGGTAATTGCATTTTAAACAGTTTACCAAATATAAGATCAGAAAATGGTTCAGGTGAGAAAATTCATTTGATAATGATACCTTATGTTTTGGCTGTCAGCATTTTTTAATTTAATTTTCTGTTTTTAATTATGTTAATTGATATTTAACTAAAATCAAATTTCTGAAATGGTGAAAATCATTTAAATGTCCCAACATAAAGTAGACAATACAACAGTTTCAACATTTATGATAAAAAAATTATTTGTATTTTGGCATTTCAAATGTTTTATAGTATTTGGTATTTTTACATGATACCAAATACTGTGCAGTCGAGAACAGGTATAAGTATCCAGAAATTTATAATTAGAGGAGATTTTTGATAAAAATCAACGTAATACATACAAAGTCTTCCGTATTTAATATCTGTGGTACCTATTCTGTGGTATGTTGTGTGATTTGCATATCTAATCTATATTATGTTGCCTATTTTGCATGTTTTTAGAAATATTAATTTGAAAATGAAAAAATCTACTTTTTAATAGATTTAAAAGCTTAATTTTATTTAAAAATAATATTGAAGTTATTTTTAATATTTTTTTTAAAGTTAAGTATTTGTTTCCTTTAATAAATCCCTGTATTGGAGAATTCTTTGTTTGCAAGTTATTATCGCATAATCAGAAAATGTATTATTATCAATTTCACAATGCCTATTATCTTATTAGTTCATTTTATCTTTTTTGATTATCTAAGAAATACTTAAAAATTAAAAATTTTTCTAAAAACAGAACACTCGTAATACTTATAATCAAGTGCTAAACGACGATTTTTAATCTCTATACACTTAAATTCGTCAATGACAAAAAAGCAAAAAAAAAAAAAATGGTTATAATATCATGTATGACCTCGGACTTTTATTTTAAACCAGCTCTTTTAAAGTCATTTCAAGTGCAACATTTTTTAAAACAAAAAACTTTACTGTCTGAGATATAAAAAATTAAAAAAAAAAAAAAATTTAATACATTTTAAAATTGATAGCGAGTATATTACGATGTCATTACTAAACTATAGATACATTTTCAAAATTAAAATTATTGCACATTACTTATTAAAAAAAAAAAAAACCTTGTAAACCATCATTATCAAACAAAGAAAAAATAATTACAAACATTTTTTTTAATAGCAACAGTGCACATGACTATGCTGGTAAATACTCAATGACTGTATGCGTTAGTTTAAAAATATTTAACGCAATTGTAATTAATTGCAATTATACCTAATATTTCTCTATCTCTGTTCTTCATCATTTTTACGATAATAGTTTTCGTACAAATAACGCGCATTATTAATTGTACGATGATAGTAATATGAGTCTGCCAGGTCTATATACGCTAAAGAAAATTAAATTCTTTAAATCTCTACACATTATGATGGGAATGCGTTGCGTACTTAAAAAAAAAAAAAAATTATAAAAATAATTGGCCGGCTAATTAACCAGAAATAAAATGACTGGTATGAATTACACATTAAATTGTACTGGTTGGTAATGATTTGCCTTTTTAAGAGATATGTAATTGTAGTGTGTTTGGTGTGTGTGTGTGTGTGCACAGTGTCAATCTCAAGTTTCAAACACGTTCTTTGTTTGATGTGAATAAAAAAACAAAACAAAACAAAAAAAAGAAAATTCATTTTTTAATGACAGTCGTTGAGCTTCTGTTTAATGTATGTACACTTGAATGGCAATAGAAGTGTGGCAATATACATAATTTAATGCTCTTTTTCAGTTGTTTTTATTATGATTTTAGACATTAAAAATTAAGCCTTTTGGGTTATTATTTTTATTATATTTATTAGGCAATGGATTTTCCTGGAGTGCGGACTATTATTTTAATATTCTTAAATTTTGTCAAAATATAATTTTCTCAGATTTTTCTTATTTATTTTATTTATCAATTTTCTTACGAGCACAGAGCCTTTATAAAGTGTAAATTGAAATTAACAATAAAATAAAAATAATGAAATTTATTTCTCTAAGTATCTAAGTCATACATTAAAAAAAATGTACAAAGTATAATTTTAAAAAACAACTGAACCTAACGAAATTAAACATAAAAGCAAAAAAAAATTGTTGGCTAATTAAAATTACGTGTGACACCTTTTTAATGTTTTTATTGTACCAACATAAAATTTGCAATAATTAACACTGGAAATGTTTTCAAGATAAGTGTAAGAAAATATTTGAAAAATTCGCATCTTCTTCTTGTTGTAAACTTAAAAAATGTGTCTTCTGTGGAAACCAAATTTTATAGGTAAAAGTTTGTTTTGAATGTGAAATTTTTGATGAACAAGAAACGGAATTGAACCTTTTTTATTAATTTTAATAATAAGTACAGAATTTAGACAAGAAAAAATACCGGAAGAAAATTTTTATTGAAATAAATCACAAATAATTGTTTAACAATCTAATCTGATAACAATAATTTTCCAATAAGCATTCCTGTATAGTGTTTTGTCATTTTAACTTAAATTTATATTATTTTATTGGGAAAATTAAGCGGGAAATATTTTAAGTTAATATTGAAAACAATAATTTTCGGAAAATTATTCTTAGAACAAATAAACAATTTTAAACATAACAAAATTAGTAAAACTTACCAGCCACAGAATTTGAGTATCGATAAAGAGCTTCATAAAATGCTTGAACCAAATGTTCACCACAAACTGGACTCTGAAGTGGTGTTTGGGTCGCTGATGTGGTCGTACTTTGGGATTGCGGTGAGCTACCGTTTCGCTGCTCATCCGCATCGGGCACATAAAAGGGCACAGCCATTGTGATGAATTTTTTTAAATATTTTTTTTTTGTTAAAAACTGTTGTTTGTTTTTTTTTTTAAATATTTATACAAAATTTGAAAATAAATGCCACAGAAAATTAATTGTTGTTAGATAATGCACTAATTGCTTTTTTAAATATACATTATTGTGTGTTTAAACCATTGTCATTTATTATACATGTTTTTTTTTAGTTTTAGTTTTACTTCGTTTGTTTTTTATTTTATATTTTTACTTCTAGTTTAGTCTGGATTTTCTACCATATATGTTCTATCCATTTTTTTTGTTAAAACTGTTTAAAAAAATCTATTGCTTCACCTCATAATATTATTTTCAAATATTTTGTTTTTGTTTATATTATTATTTCACTGTTCAATATTTCTATATCGACAAAAAAATTGTTAATCACAAAACTAAAAAGTTCATCAATTAGTTATTTAATTGATGTCGAAAAATTTTCCAAAAAAAAAAATCTTTTTTTTTTGAAAACTCAAAAATTGTCACTCAGTATATGTTCAAATAAAACAAATCTCAACAAAAATTAGTTTAAAAACAAAATAACCAATTACACAAAATTTATTTGTCAGCCAACAATTTGAAATTAAATCAGTTAATAAACAAAATAAAACTTTTATTTCCGAAATAAATCGAAAGACAAAAAAAAAATGTAAACAAATTATAATCTTCCTCAACAATCAACAAGTAAAGCGCTTAGACGTGATTGTATACCATTCGAAAAAAAAAATTACGATACGCTTACGGAACTAATCAAAAGCACGTCTCACTCGCTTCGTTGTTCGTATTCGACTGACATAATTTCCGTACCTCATATAAAACGCAACTAAACAAAACTGAACTATAAACAGACTAAACTTCATCGCAAGCATATAGGAACTGCATGCTGCCAATAAAAAATTGTTGCATATGAATTGTGTCTGTGTGTGCCTGAGTTTGTGTACTTAATGTAATATAATCGGATTGCAGGAGAAAAGGGGAAATGGAGCTGCTGCACACGATTTATGTATACGATATTTTATGCATTTTTACGTACGTTCAGTGTTGTAAATGTGGTAGTGATCGTTTTTTTTTTTTTTGGTGGAGTCGACGCTTTGGTTTTCTTGATGATTATTTCTTGTTTGCTTCTTTTTTTATTTTCTTATTTCTGTCGTGTCGTTTTAACTTGTTCATTCGTTTATTGTTTATCAGTTAGGTTGGGTTAAGTTAGTAGTATCGCTTTTGGCTATTAACAATTTATTTTATTGTAATGAGGCTAAGGCAAGCAGCAAGGAATCATTTTTAAGTGATTGTCATCGAGGAGTTTTTTATTAAATTGTGTCTTTCATTTTTTTTTTTAGAATTTATGGATGATTAAATTACACTTTTATTGTTTTTATTTAACAGGTTTTGGATGTTAAATTGATTTTTCAACAAAAAACTTGCAAATTTTTTTTTATAGCTACAATACTTTATTTAATAAAATTACCTTCTTTGATCTTTACAACGTTTGTAGATACAAAAGAAAAATTAAAGTTTTGTAAATCATCTACTAAAGTTAATATAAAATTGCCTAGAGTAAAAATAAATTTATTTCGGTAAATTTTGAAATACAAAGAGCTGGTGCAGTGCATAATCCGAATGGAATTCATCGAAATCAATACCTGCATAATTGTATATTCATTCGTCTAATTTTAAAATTAGTAGGTGGATTGGGGTTTGTAGTAGTTTTTTAACGCTAATAGTCTTATTATTAGGTTTAATTAGGGTTGATTTTGGCTACATAATAAAACTATCACCTAATTTTCAAAATTTGTTGATCTTTATATATGTAAGCATGTACATAATTCTTGATTTATTACAAAATCCACAGATCTGTTCTTTTTTTAATACCTTGAATTTCTACTTGTCCAAATGATTTAATAAAATAATATTAACAAAAACTAGAAATAAGTATAACTTAATTGCATCACACACAACATTATTACCTGTATTTTACCTAAGTTATCGATATATAACACATTGATTTATATAACCTAAACCGATTGACATTGTTTACATTCGATTTACTACATTTATAATCTCTGGGCAAGCAAAATGTTTCCCAAAAAATTTCATCCAATAGCGCAATGTTTACAAACAATACCCATACATTCTCACATATCCCATTTATTTATGCACAAAAGGTGGGGATAATTGAGGGGCAATTCATATATCCATCTAATATGAACACGTAACTTAACACAAACAAATCGTGCAACATGTTGATGTTGTTTTGCGCCGTTGCATTCAAAATATTGTATTGTGGTGGGGACAGGCAAATAGTACAACAACAACAACAACAAAAGGGAAAAACGTGGAACTGGTTGGAAAAAAGAAGTTGAATCGGTATAAGAAGTAGAAGAAGAGGACAGAAAAAAAGAAGTAATAAGTACTTTTGCGTATATACTTACATAAAATGTACGTCTATATACCTAATGGCATATACAACAGGGTCTTCAATTTGTTTATTTTAAATCATTTTTATTCTGAGGTAAGTACATAAGTTGTGTTTAATAAAAAGAGGGGATATAAATAGGCGTTAAAAATTAAGGGTAATAACCTTATGTGATTTTATGGCTTAGAGAACTTTATGCAAAGAGTTCTAAAAGTAATTTGCGTTCACTTGGTGTGTACGTTCGTTAAAAAGTACCATTTTTACGCATATTATTGCCAATGATGATGATGATGATAATGATAATGATTGTGGATATATGTCAACTACAAATTGTCGTATTATTTACTTAAGTATTGTATATTAAACTCTACATGTACATAAAAACAATTGATGTATATTAAAGGCTAAATGTACAACAAATTATCAAGTTAGAGTATTATTGTTTTTAATAGATCGTCGTCGTAATATAAAGTGAATTTGATAATACTTAAGCTTAGTGCGCTTAGTTAATCGTGTAGCACAGTAATAATATATAGTACTATAACTAGTTCCATTATTATGTTATATTATTGCTAATGGGATAGTTCTTGATTATATAATTTACTCTTTATGGTCATTTTCAATTAAAAATTTCAATTTTGCATTATTTTATTGCATCGATTAACATTCATATCGACAATGTATTTGTATAGTGTTTGGCTTGCGTGTATAGCTCGATCGGTCCATATTGGTCAATTGAAAATTAACAGAAAATTATAATTTGTCTGCACACATAGCGTTGAATGTACATAATTTGTCTGATTAAATTCATGTACAATTTATATGTATCTATTACACTGTAATAAGTAGTTATGTACCTACATATTCGTACATGTATCTACTAAATAACTAAATTAACAGATATTGTACGTACAATGTAATTTTGTAATATCTACAGGGAGAACTTTCCCTCTAAATTAAGAAAAGCCTAATGCAATTTTCCGTAGCGTTGTTTGTAGTTTTTCAAATTACTGTATGTAAATTGACCACAAAGGAAAAATAACTTTTCAATCATTCACTATTCTGGATCAACATATAAGCTTCCCATTTTGTGAATTGGCAAAACATTCAGGATTTTGCTACTAGCTAAATTAAGGTTTACAGAAAATTAAAAAAAAAAAATTTTTTTGTATTGCCTATTCATATTCAATTTGACTTTTTTGTTGTTGTAATTTAATTTTGAAAATTGAAAACATTCCACAATATAATTTCATTATATTTTTACCAAAAAACGTTTTTGTTTTTGTTTCAAAGTTATGATTTTTTTAAATTTACACTACAAACAAATTTGAAAAACGACCCTTAAAAAAATAAAAATATTTACAAAATAAATTAAGGTTCAGAGAAAATTTCAATAAAGAATTTTTTTTGAGGTATTCAATTCGATATTTATTTTATTTTTATATTTTAACTTAATATTCAAAAAAAAATACATTCAACAGCTTAATTTTATTATATTTTTACCAAAAAGCTTTTCCGTTTTCCTCAAAAATAAGCTCAATCTCATCAAAATCTGCTCAGCAGTTTTAAAGTTATGATTTTTTGAATTTCATACTACATGGCAAATTAAATAACAAAAAAAAAACTATAAAATTTTTTTTATTACCAAAAAGTTTCATTGATTTATAAAATGGTGAGCTCAAATGTTGATCGATTTAAAAAAAAAATCACCATTTATTGAAGAATTGATTTGGCAGTTTTAATTTTTTATTTTGTCATTCTTTATTTTTGTAGTGTTAAAAAATTAATAATAAATATTTGACGATTAATATTAACATTAATAATAATAAATATAAAAAAGAAAA
Source organism: Platyura marginata (assembly GCA_026745375.1). NCBI lineage: Eukaryota > Metazoa > Arthropoda > Insecta > Diptera > Keroplatidae > Platyura > Platyura marginata. The sequence goes on along the minus strand of JANSTT010021406.1, from coordinate 31,035 downwards.
AGAAAACGACAATACAGACCAAGTATCAATTTTTTCAGTTTTTCTTGAATAAACTTATTAAAGCTTTAAGCGAAAATTGAAAAAAAAAATTGATTGAAGATTTATCAAGCAATTCGATAACAAACACCATCTCAAAATTTAAATTCCAAAAAAAAACAAAAAAAAATCCACCACTATTTACACGCACTTGTACAAATGCAAATATCTACTCAAAACGAATAAACAATTGAACAGAACTGACCTAACTTAATCTTACCTACTTACAAAAAGAATTACTTACATATTATTGCATCATTCAACAAGCCTCCACTAGAAGTCAAAGAACTTTTTGCAAATAAAAACAAAACAGCAAAAAAAAGAAAAAAAAAAAAAAAAAAGAAAAAGCTCCGAGAGCGTTGAGTACGTTTGCATTTATCCGCATATATATATAGTAAGCGATTGCAAAGAGTTGTAGGTATTATTATTGTGTGTATATTTGTGTCAATTGGTTGTCCTTCTTCGGTCAGTGACCCGATTTTTGATTCAATGCACCCTTGCATATTATTAAATTGTAGAGATGCATCAAGTCATACATATATGTAAGTATGTACACCGTCTCACTGTATATAGAACAAACTACATAAGGTACATATACCATACATATGTATAATATATAGTGAAGAGCCCTCCAAGTAGCTAGGACTTAGATATATTTAAAGGGTTTTCAAGCAATTAATGCGGTTCAATGGGGTTCTAGTAATTTTCGTATATAATAAAGAATTCATAAGTAAATATAAAGGAATTGAGATTTAGATTCAAATAATTCAATCTACAATTTCAAGTATTTATTAGGAGTAGCATCGTATCATCTTAAGGAGATGTCTGGCGTTCAAGTGTTACCAATAATAATGTATTGTTCATTTGTCTGTATGTATCTGTGTTTAGTATAATCGTGATTATCGTTTTTTCTTTTCTTTTTTCTTTTTTCTTCTTCTTCATATTATTATTATTATTATTATTATTATTAAGAGTATATTTATATTTACATTATCAAACAATAATCATTATATCATGTAAATCGTGCTGTACATTTTTTTTTTGTTTTTATTTATACAATCAATGTTCGTAACAATAAATTTTTAATCATTTTGCACATGTCATCACTAATTGCGCAGTTTATTATTAAATAAAGACAAGTCTGTAAAAAATGATTGCATTTACAATTAGATATTTATTGGAAATTTGTTTATATTGCTAGGTAATTCTATGTTTTAAATCAATATATGTAGGTATGTACCTAGTGTGATTTTGATTTTTATCTAAGTGTTATAAATCGCATAAATTAGCAGATTGATTTAAATTTAATTTAATATGTATAGGGTAGGTACAATGCAGATAGTTAACAAATATTAATCGCCACTACACCCAAAAAGGATTTATTTATAACGAAATTTTGTTAATTTTATTTTACCCATAAAACAATTATTTTTTTAATTTTGGTAGAATTGATAGAATTTTATCAATTTAAAGAAATCGTTTTTGTTATATCAAAAAAAAAAATTTTTCCTTTTTAATGCAAAATTATTTGGATTTTGTTAATTGGCTAAAATTCAAAAATTATTTTATTTTATAAATAATGTTTTTTTTTTATTATTATGAATACATTTTTTTGCGTGTAGGCGATATGTATAAATTTCGGATGATTAAATAACTTGCAATTGTATTAGATAGAGATAGAGTGTCAAATAGGAAGAATAAGATTGCAGGATTCTATAGATCATTTATCGAATATTATTATTAGTTATGGTAACACATTCCCTGATGATTACAAAATCGATAACTATTTTAATCTTTTACTTATGATTGAAAAGGAGAATATTATGTATAGCAAGGATCTCATTTTATATTAGAAGTTTTTTTTTTTTTTGTAATTGGCTGCAGAATACAAAATGGCAGTTAAAATCAAGATGAAGTTTAATCTCTGCCATTTTGCAACAGATTAACGCAAAATTGAACATGGTACACTGTGACAAAATTAAATCGAAAAATTTCTTTCAAAATGAGTAAAAATACTTCTACATATTACGTCATCAAGGGCAATATGGAAGAATTTTGAATTTTATTAGTTAAGCGAAAGTTTTAAAAATTTAAAAAAGAGCTTTAATTGATATTGCGTCTAACGATCAAAACTGTCAAAATATTTTCAAAATGGGGTAATTGTTCAAAATATGTATTATAATATTTAGAGAAATAAAAATTGCTTAATAAGGTTATGTATTAAAAATAGTAGGTTTCGATTAAAGTTCTTCGGATTAAAAAAAAATCATCTAAAGTTAGCATAATGAAAGTTAGAGGACCAAACTAAAGAATCATCATAAATCACAAATAAATAAATAATAAAATGTCTATAAGAACTACTATTAGACAATTTTTAGTGGGTAATAAATTAAAATCTCACTGTCTACAAAATACCCAGCTAAGATTTGATTTACTATACTCGTAAGAGATAAGCTCGTAGTAAAATTGATTAAAATGCTACGCAGTAATTTGATGTAAATAAACGATAACGCCGCACGCCGTAATAGTAATACATACACATAGCGTTTAATTTATATTTTTATTTATTTATTTAATCTCTTTTCTTTTTTTTCTTTCTTTTTTCTTTTTTTTTTTTGTAAATATAACCAGAATATTGATAAGTCGTTTTATTATGTAATTATGTTTCTATTATAACGTGTTTTAACATGTTCTTTTTTTTTTGGTTGTGAAGTGATGTTATTTTTTTTTATTCTTTATTTATACGGTTTTGTGAGGTTGTGAGCTTACTTTTATGTATTTATGGCGTCGTGTTCGTAATTCTCCCGTATAGTCCCAGTATATACACACAACCTGACCATCTGGTTTTTGAGTTTTACTTTTCGATGTTTACTTCTTGTGTTTCTGTTTTTGTTTCTTTTTCTCTTATTTATTGCACCGTACAGACGTAACATGGTAAATTACTTTGCAATTTCTATATGCAATTCAATTCAAAATAAGAAGGTTAAATCGATTATTATAGCTTGTGCTACCTGACTTTATAAGATTTTTGATTTCTTCGTGGTGTGTTTACTGTTTGGTGCTTTTTTCTCCGGATAAATGCAAATAGAGAGATACGTATTCGATGTATAAGAATAGCAATTTACGATATTTATATATGTACATGAGGTACATAATACTCAAGTACGAGTGGTACGTTACTTAAGTATTATTAACTATATAAAAGAGGTGAAGTCGTAAGCCTTGTACCGCACGTGATCATACAGCGATGGATAATATTTAATAGTTAATTTATTAGTTAGTTACAAAAAAAAAAAAAAATATGTAGAATTATTCTTTAATTGAAAACGTTGTGAGATTGCAAAATTAATCCAAGTATTATTTTTAATATGATGTGGGTATGGCATATGGCACAAGAGTAATCGATAAGTACCATACGATCGTAGATCGTAAACGTCGTTTTGAATATGTACGTACATACTACATACATATGTACATAATTACATAATATATAGGTTCAACAAAGCATATTTACATTGACAACATCTATCCATTTTAACAATATCGCCAACATTAAATAGCCAGGATATCTTGGCACAAGAATACAAGAAAGTACGTTTATAGAGTGCCATTTATTTTTTACATATGACATCATAACAATGCGCCATTTTATTTAAGGAACGACCTTATTTTTTGCATGTTTTTTGACTGTAGTTCTCTCTTTAGTGGTAATTTTACCAACAGTATAGTAATCTGAAGAATTCTATAGTAAACATAGTTTTATACCAAATTTCGTAGTAATGTTTTTACTATGGCTTACTATTTTTAATATAAATTATAGTAATTTAATATAAATTATAGAACACATTGCAATAGAATTTTTACCATCAGTTACTACCAAAATAGTAAAATATGAATTTTCTCCATGAATTAATATATTCATCACAAATTATGGTAAATCATGCTATCTTCTGTTTTAATTTCAGTATGAATGTAGTAATTTTATGGTAAAAAGTAAAACGCGTCATGGTAATGTTGTCAATATTTTTACTATTTTACCACACATGTGAATGATTTTACTCTTTTAGTTGAAAAGTCAGAAAAAATAGTAAAATCAGTGATGTTCCTGGTAAAAAGACTAAAAGATAATTTAATTCTTACATTTTGCTGACTTTAAATTCTGCTGGGGTTATCCGAAACATTTTCAATAAATGATAATCTAATATCAAGTGTGTGTAGATTGTTATTAATACAAATTCATTATAGGTATTGTATAACATACCTTTGTATGTACGCAGTAGAGCTATGACCGACTAATATTCTATGTATTTATTTTCTAAATTATGACTAATATTTGAAACTTAAATCTGATTAAATGATTCATCATCTTATAATCTCAAAAAATAACGCATAATACTTGAATACATTACATTTACATACTAATGTTATACATAGATCAAAAAGAAATTTAAAAAATATATTATTGTTAAAAATTATTTTAGTGCGTTTTTGTCCATACAATATTTTTTGGTTGAATTATTAGTCGTAATTTGATATAAATTACTTCTAATAACATTGATTAAGTTATATTATTTATATGAATTGAAAATTATCGACATTGTTGTTATTATATTTTCTGAATTATACGCCTATTAAATAATTTTCTTCAATGTGTGAATTAATATACCTACTGCAACACGTGTTTAAAAATTGTCCAACAAACTGAATATCGTAGTAAATATCAATATTTCACAATAATTTATTAATATGATTAATCAAACAAATCAAGACGCAAAAGAAGCATTTTCCTATATGCATCCATACATACATACATACATACATAAGGTACATGAACGCGATAAATGTTATGACAAATATACAAGACAATATCTATAAAACTTTAACCGTTACACGAATATACGATACAGCCGAGCCAGTATGTGACTAACACCTTGTGTATTTTCTTAAAAGAATATTATTACCTCTTTAGAAGTGTTAGGCCGATCATATATTAGTCATATCATCGCGGTGCACCGAGATAATCCATAATAGATTGTATTACATGCATTACACATTTTTATGTAAGAATTTAAAGTTTTTTATTTTCTTCTAATAATTAATCGATTTTATAGTGGCTTAAGGCAATTAGCGGATAATATAATCAGATTAGTAGACTAATTAGATGTTTGAAAAAAAATAGTAATTAGTTAGATTTAAAAATGATCGAAATACTCGTATGTTGATTATTTTTCTAATTTAGCGTGAAATTTGATAATAAATTTTTTTAACAACTTGAAAAAATTAGGTCATCCTAAAGTTAGGTTTTAAACCGCTTCGGCAAAACTGAAAAGAAATTTCGTAAATTTAATAAATTACTAAACACAAAATTCCTTTTTTCATCAAAAAAAATGTCTGCAAAATCTAAGATGGCAGCAAAAATAAATTTTTGTCTCTGCCATTTTGGGGTCAATGTTTTTAAAAATTAATTTGAATGAAACTACAAATTTCTCTGTGTTCTGATTTGGTTTTTGCCTAAAGTAGTGGTAGTGAAGCTTTATTGAAGTTGTTTGAAGAAGTGTATGTTTTTTTCTGTCAACGCACTGCCAACATATATGATGGTAGTTATGCAAATATACTGGCTAAAGTTTCTTGAGATTTTAGTTCGACTTCAAGGCCTTTGTTACAGTTTCCTAATATTCCTAATATTGAAATATATGTGCACATATGTACCAAAACATGTACAAGAACATATATATGTAGTAAATCTATAGAAATATACAAAGTTAGAAAATTATTGGACGTCTGGTGACCACATCAAATAATTTTGCGATAATGTTTAAACACCAGTCAGCCCCGGCACCATACACCAATTATCACGTAAATTGCATTAGAAAGTACACCACCCGGTAATAATACACTTTAATGATGTTCTAATAATATATTTTATTATATTGTACTCCTGGCGCTTCCAAGAAACACCAAAACTTCTTACATAAATAAATTTCCATTGCTCCACAAATGTATTCTAGTACCATGCAAAACAGCTAAACTTAATATTATACACAGTCTAATAGTCTAACTAAGTAAGTATATTTGCCTTCAATAACTTCATATTGCCTTTAAAACATCCCATGTTAAATAACATGGAGTAGTATTAAAATCTTAGTTGATACACAAAACACGCAATGGCTTCCATAAAATTTTATGTGTTTTTCAATAAATTCATAAGAAAAAGGATTTTGCATTTTGTCGTTTTATCGAAAACTTTTCCACATAAAAACGTGTGCTTGATATTCTGTGCAGCAACACTAAAAAACAGCATTTTAATTGTAAGAAACTAGATACGAGTTATAGCCAATCAGTGTAACTTCTGGTATTGTCACCTAAGTGTTGTGTATACCTTACGTGTGTTTACTAAAAATTGAAATACAAAAAAAAAACCTTTATATTTATCTTTATTTATATTTATACATCAAGAATCGTTAAATGTTTAATTCATGTCACAGATAATATTATAAAATGTTAATAGGAAATTGGTTTGTTTTTTTTATTTTTGAATTATAAAATCGAAGTCATGGGAAAAAAAATGGTAAACCACATAACATTATTATGGTTGTGATTTTAAGAAGAGAGTCAGAAATGATTTTTTATCATTTTTCCAAATTTAAAGTATTTTGGTCTACTATTCTTGTTAGTAAATTACGAAAAAAGAAAAACAACATTCTAGATTGAGAACTCTGTCATTTATATATGTATCAATGAAAAAAACTAAAATTGTCGAACAAGAACATATTTTATGAGCCACGTATACAAAATTGTCAATAAGAGAATTTTTACAATTTCAGAAGTGCTGTTCTGTATTGAAAATCCATGCTAAAAGCATTTTTACGATTTCAGAAGTACAGTTGTGCATTAAAAGTATTCAACAAGTGACGTTATATTCAAAATCTTGTTAGATGAAAATTATTACAATTTCAGAAGTGCACTTCTTGCTGATACAAAATTTTTACAATTTCAGAAGTGCAGTTATGTTAAAATTCTTGCTGAAAGAGAATTGTTGCAATTTCAGAAATTGAATGTAAAAAATAAAAATCTGTATACAATAAGAAGACGAATAGATAGAGAGTAAATAGTAAATTATTTCTAGTAAATGATGGTCACATTTTCGATCGTCAATCTTTTTAATTAATTATATGCTTTTTTGGTTTTTGTTTATTTGTCTGCGCTATAACGCAATTATTAATTTCTCTTCAATTAAACTGAACGTTATAATAATTTTTTTTTTTTAATATGTCATTGTACGTAGTCACAATTGAAAACGTCCATGACCTACATGCATTTCATATACAATTAACTTTTACTCATTTAATTTAGTTTACAAAAAGGATGTAGAGTTCTTAGTAACAATTCGCATATCATCAATAAATAATAAATCTGTAGGCATAAGTATCGTACGATACACACATACACACACACAATTACCGCTTTTATACATATTATTTATAAGTAACTTTTTTATTTTATCTTTTTAACTATAATTATCATTATATGTCTCTCTCTCTCTCTATTCAAAGTAGAACAAACCACATTATGCATCAACTATAAAAACAATTACCAAATTGCACGTAATTGAATATCGATGATTCATATTCATAATGTCAAAACAATAGATAACAGAAAAAAATCAATTTTTCAGAAATATTACGAAATTTTACCAAAAATCCATTAAACAGTTAGTTGTACTTGGAACTTGGACAATATAATTTATATTTAAAGTTAGCCTACATAAGCAGATATTGAATGAATGTAATGAGTTTTTGTTTGGTAACGTCTAGAAAATTATGTCTGAATGTTTACCATTTCGATGTCAACTTAAACTAATTTAGATAAAAATTCAATTAGGGAGTAAATGAATGTAATTTGGTATTAAATGCAATATTTTGTAGTTGATTGTGCTCATATACACATATAAAAAGGGTTATTGAACAGAAAACAGGCTAATTGTTATTCATCAAACAGCAAGTTATAAACGATCAAATTTACATTGTGTTTTGCATGTTAAATGGTAAAATTGTGTGGTGTGTACACAATACTTGTAGATTGTTAATGAATAAATATAAATCTTATATAATTTTACAAATTTATATGGCGTAGAAATATATTATTATTTATTGTTTTGATATAACTGCCTAAATATTTTTTGGAAGCGATTATTTTAATCAGTTGAGTTCGGATTTGTAATTAATATTTATTGATTTCGGGCAAAACAAAATTTTGTTCAGATTTCCTTAATTTTTCCTTACTTATTCCTTAGATTTTCGATGAAAGTTCCTTAAAAAAATCATATCTCTTAAACTATTGGACCATATAGACTTTTTTCTCCAGTTAGGTGCTTCGAATTTCTATCTGAAAAAAAATATTTTTCCGATCGTCCATCGATATGGTAAGACATTGCCACATAAAACTAATTCTAAAAACACTACATCAGTAAAAGATTTTTTTTTTAAATCAGAGGATTTGATTATAGACTTGATACTAAACTCAAATTAAAGCTAAAGCTTGTACGAATCCAACGATATATAGGATGTTAGGTATCCCATACTTAAATGTATGAAATTCTATACAAATCACTAGACATTTTTACAAATTTTTGAAATTCTAGAAAAAAAAAATATTTGTTCAGATTTTTCCAATTTTTCCTAGCATATTACTTAGATTTTCGATAACAGTTTCTTGAAAAAAATTCGTATCTCCTAAACTTTTTCAGAGAAAATAAATATTTGGCTGACCGGCGATCATTTCATAGAAAATAGCGTCGATATTGTGACCATTTGAATCCTAGAAAATCAACCGAAAAAATTACAGTCAATTGTTGTCAATTAAATAATTTCCCATCCCCCCCTTTTCCCAATATTATTGACTTATTTGCCCTTTTTATGGTACACGTGTACCAAAATATTACAACTTTTTTTTCTCTGTCGTATCAACAAACGTTAATTAAAATTGAGTCATGATACAGCCATCCGTATTTATTCAGGTCTCTGAGTTTAGGTGAGTCATTGCTTTTAGAAATTAAAAACAAAAAAAAAAAAAAAACATCTTAAATTCTATTGGCTGATCGTTTTTACGAGTTTACTCTATTACATACCTGTTCAGTTTAACCCGCTTCGATACAAAACCTTTAAGGCACATAGAAGGCACAATACAAGAAAGACTTTTGTGTGTAGTACTGAAAGTTTTTTTTTTCTTTTTTCTTTATTTTTTTTTTTTTTTTTTTTTTGCAAATTGACTGTAAAAATTTTTAAATGGATTTTTATGTATGATGTTTTGTGATCATGACTCATCCACCTGAGAAATGGTATGTTATTACAACTACTTGTCGAAGCATAAATAATGCAAACAATAATTGTTATATAGTAACAGGCAAACTCAACTTTTAGATGATTCAGGTAAAAACACGTTTGTATTTATGGTATCAAATTTATACTTAGATGACTGTGCAAAATGGGGTCATTTTTTAGGGACTCACTATTGGATTATATTTTTGTTGTTGGTAGAAGTTAAAAATACATTTTTTTTAATTTAATACGAATTTCCCTAAATCGTAAGTAAAGTTGTGCCATTTTTATGTTTTTGACATTTTACACTGTTGGTAAATTCTTTATTGTAGAAAATATGACAGGAAGAATTAAAATGAGCTAAAATTTGGTTTAAAAATAGTCTTGTGACGATTATTCAATTATTTCTCTAAATCCGCCTAAAAAAAAAACACACAGACGTTTAGAATTATTGGTCCCATTATAGTAAAACTATTTTTAAAAAAACCTTGATCATTTGGGAGTTCAATGAAGATTTTGACCGATTTTTTGGTGATTTTTTAAAAATTAACATAATTTTGAGCTTTCTTAATATTAAAAATATGATTTTGAAAGTTTGTATTTTTATATTATTTTAAATTTCTAGCATTTTTTGCCAAATTGTGTCACTTTTTGAAAAACCACCGTAAAAACGGTCCTAGGACTACTATTGAAAAATCATCAAAAAAAAACCATAATCTTCATTTCATATCGATAAGCAGAGACTATCCCGAATAATTTAATCTAAGCGAATGACATTTGCCCATAAATAATACGCCCATTAAATTTAATAGCCAGTAATGGCTATAAATGTGTAGTGTGTAGTGACAAATAAATGAATTAATGGCACCACTAAGTCCGCACAAATCCTATCGAAAAACTGTCTTATTCTCTGTTTGAAATCATATCAATACTGTAACATAACACTTATCCTTGATCAAAGCCAAAAGACCGTCCACTACCCCGACCGCAAAAATAACAAGTCTTTGGCGAGCGTATAGTTGCAAAACTCATTTATTATTGATTTAAATAGAATGACATTATACATAATGTAACTCCCTACAGAGCTGAAGGAGACATTTTCTCAATACTATATACAGAATGTAATCTTTAATCATACATATATGTACATAGAGTACGTCCTCGTATATATAACGAATTTTAAAATAAATGAAACTAAATGTACATCAACGATCCATAACTTAATCCTTTGTTGTTTGCTTTTCTCGATATAAGTATACATACAGAAAGGATTACAAAAACACAAAAAACCTTGCAAAGCTCTTGAAGCTGCAGAATATAACCTTGACATTTTAAACAAGGTTCCATTTGAAATGGGCGACATTCTATAAATAATAAATAAGCTTTATGGCTCTATACTTTATAGATATCAGATAAGATATTGTATATTACCGTCCTGGTAAAAAGGATAATGGATATATATATCTATATCTATATGCAGTATACACCTACATATAATAGTATATAAAAATCTAACAAAATCAGTATCTAATAAGAAAGTCGTATATTAAAGAAGGGAAACAAAGAAATGCCAGCGAAAAAATATGAAAATAGCAATATTGAAGGTCAACCCGACAAATCGAATATATTATTATCGTAAAAAGCAATATTTTTGTTCTTTCTGATAATGAAAAAACAATGAAAAACGAAGAAAATATTCTACATTATTGCGTAGTTTCTATTTTTCAATCATTTTTCCTTATCTGTTTTGTATTCCCAATTTGTTTTTGCGTTAGAAATAAAATGAGTTTTGTTTATTTGTTTTTTTTTGTTGTTTTTTTTTTAAATAAATTTATTCGTAATTATTATTTTCGTTATCAAATTATTGTTATCATAATACGTTGAGATTAATTGGCTCTCGGTCAAGGTGGCTTTTATGAATTGATATGAAGTATAAAGTAATAATTACTAAGAAATGTGCAATAATTGTTTGGTTTGTGTGACCACATTTTTATCTGATTTTAGATAGAACACATTTTCTAGCATTGAATTACCACACTATTACGTCAAGGAATTCAGCCAATTTTTTTTAGGAAATCGACTAATTTTTCAAGGTGATATAAATATGTAGCTTTAAATACTTCGATTTGATTAGATAATGTAAAGTAAAAAATGGATTAAGTACATTTGTCAATAAGGAGGGTTACGACTTACGAGAAATTTTTGTTTGTTCATTGTTACGAACTGTACCTATTACAAATAATTGGTCTAGCAAGGCATTGTTCTAGCGAAGAATTGTGTTACGATGAATTGTCTTCCAACGATATATAATTTGTTTTAGGGAAGAATTATTCTAGCAAATAATTTTTCAAGCAATAAGGAATTGTTCTAATGAAAAAATTGTGATACGATAAGTTATGTTGCGATGAATTGTGATACAGAAATTTGTTTTAGCGAAAAATTGTTCTAGCAATGAATTGTTCTAGTGAAGAATTGTTCTAGTGCAAATTTTTTCTAGCAATGAATTGTTCTAGCGAAGAATTGCTCTATCGAAGAATTGTTTTAGGGATGAATTGTTCTAGCGAAGAATTGTTTTAGCGAAGAATTGTTTTAGCGACGAATTGTTCTAGCGAAGAATTATTCTAACGAAGAATTGTTCTAGCCAAGAATTGCTTTAGCAAAGAATTGTTCTAGGCGAAGAATTGTTCTTGCGACGAATTGCGTTTTCGAAGAATTGAGTGACAAGGAATCGTGTTTGCGAAGAATTATTTTATTTTCGTATTTTTTTTTCCAAAAACGAAAGCTTTAGCTACATTTTTGCAATGCTTATTATTTTACGCGAAACTATAGAACATGGATCGAGTGATACGTTGTAGCTTGTAGGCTATTGTAAAGCTCAAACTAGGGTGTCGTGACCTATACGAATTATATCCATATGTATGTGATCCTTGATAATTTTAAACAATGTCTTAATTTCTAAAGATGAACAATATGGCTAATGTGACGATACTCACTTCCAACTTCTCATTCTCTAGCGCTTCAAGGCAATAGGAATTTCGTAACATCTACTATTACAATATCGTATATTGAATAATGACAAAATGTATTCCTTTATGTAATTATTTCATCACAATGGCAGACGATATGCTTTTGATATTACAGATGTACTTTGAAAACAAGTGTAGAGCATTGTCGATGATGACTGGAAATGACATTTAGTGGATATATTCAATGTAATATGAATCAATGCATGGGGTCTATTCAATGTAGGTACCAACTTGTACAATGTACAAATCATATATTGTATGTACATATATATACGGTGTTCAATTGGTTGGTGTAAATGTAATTACTTTATAATAATAATAAAAAAAAAAAACCATAGACAAAAGACGGTAATGCAGACGATTGACTATAACGTAACCTTAATCGTATTCTTCAACAGTTACAAAGGATAATATATAATTGACTCTATTTCATGTAAAAACAATCACCTGTCAATGTCAAACATAATTCATTAGTCACATATTGTTTCTTTTAAGCAACTACACAAATTGCCTACAGTCATGTTAATTCAATAATCATGTTTTCACATTGGTTATTCAAATTTGGATAATTGCTTGCTCGTGAAAATTTAATTTAATTGCTTCGGATTTCTACTAGTATATTTTGTTTGTGTTCTGTGTATATAAAAGAGAGTAGCCAACCCTTTTTCGAAAAGTAATTGAGAGAAAACAATAATTTTAATTTTCTCTAACTACCCAATTGAGAAATTATACATAGCAAAAGATTATGGAAATTTATAATTACTCCTTTATAAGATGATAATTGGGAATATTTTCCTTCTATAGACATTAAAGTAATGATTAAAGGATTATTTTAAAAGGAACTACATAAAAAGTATATAGAAAGAGGTAAATAAAAAAAAAAAAAAACTCAAGAAAGAAATAAGAATTTGTTCGTAATTTATTTAGGAGAAATTTAAATTTCTTTTTTATACAAAAGGTAAAAAATCTAACTATAGCGGAATTAATTAGTTTAAGTTTTGCTGCTTCATCGCAAAAAAGTCAAAAACTCATTATACGAAAGTAGACCTATGAGGGTGTGTAAGATAATTTAATTTCTTTATGTATTCCAAATTAATTAACCTTTTAGAGCCTTGTCTAACCTCTAGGGGCCATAACCAGTGTCTTTTTAATCCACAGGGTGATTAATGCATTGTAATTGATATTTTTAGGTTGTATTTGTGACATCTTCAATTATTCCAACTATCTTCAGGAATTTAGTCACGAGATAGGGTTTTGTGTCTTTTTTTCCTTAGAAAGTATTTATTTTTTAATTATTTGTGTAGCGTTTGTTAGCCTTGCAGAGGTAGGGGAGAAGGACGAGGAAAGAGCGAAGAGATGAGAAGAAAAATAAATGAAAAAAAATTTGAAAGTAAACGTGGAGAATGGAGCCTTCTCTTTTCTATCTAGGAACTAAAGGGATTTGTACACATTTTTGGTTAAATTCAGCATTACCTCTAATTATTACGGAATAGGATTGTGTTTCGTGTTTATTAATTCACCTTAGGTAAATTTAAGAGTTAACCAGGAACCAATCAATATATTTGATTGATGAATATCTTAAAAGGTCCTTCAAAATATTTTTTACGCAACTACTTTAAGGAACTTAAAAAAAAGAGAATTGGTACTCCAATAATAAACGATATCTCTTGTTTTTTTTTATATAACTATAGATACACAATAGAATACACGGAATCACGGATATATCTCTCCACTTCAAAAAATGATAAAACATTTTGTTAAATATTTATCTATAAAAATACAAAATATACAAACATGAATCTTTACTTTAAAATATTACTATTTGATTAACGTAAACAAATAGAGCTACTAGTTGATAACCGTCTCTACTTTTTTTTTTGTAACTTGAAACATATTCACAGTAGACTGTATGGCAGCGTACACAGCAGCATATTTTAGATTAAATTTTATCTCTATACAGTTCCTTTCACTGTGTTTTTATTTGCTATATCATACATTTATTATCGTTTTAAATAAATATTATTTTATACTTTATGTTTACTATAAAATCTCCACCCGAGAATAGTTTTATTATTAGCTAAATTTAGATTTTCTATTTTTTTTTCTCAACTCTACATTATGTGCGTGATGCTGAATAATCAAATTTCCTATATAATCTACTGTAATGTACTGTACATAGAGCGATAAACTTGCAGTGTTTGTCTTTTTTTTTATGTATGTTTTTTTTTATATTTTACTAAAATTATAAATTCAAATGTACAAAGAAAAAAAAAAAATTAGCAATACAATTTACAATTTTAGATAACAAAGATACGTAATTAATACAATTTTCTAAATATGTACACTGCTACTAGTTCCTGCTTTTTTAATTAATATGTTTTTGATTTAAATCAAATACTAAATTTTTGAAACAAAATATTTTCCAATATTTTCCGAAGTTTGAATTTTTTATCACTTATTAGGTAAGAAATTTTTAGAAATGCAACATTTAAAAACAAATATTTTTTTAAAAAATTGCTTTTTTTAACGATTTTTCTGAACCAGTAGAGTTTTTTAATGAAACATTTTTAAAAACATTGTTCTATTTTGCGAAATTTGAACAAAAACTTATGACATTTAAAAAAGTTTGTCATTTTTTAACACTATAGTTAGATGCCAAATTTGACGAAAAGCAGTGATAGTTAGGGTTTCTAGTGGGCCGTCACTGCAATTGCAGTTTATGGTAAATATTCAATCGAAATTTTCAAACATATACTTATGTTATAATCCTTCATTTTCGATCACTGCAATTGCAGTAGTTGTAGAAATTTTTTTTCTCCAGTTTTTCAATATTTTTTAAATTGTATCAAACTCCCAATAATCAATTCAATAGCTAAGAAAAAAAAACTGGCTTTCTGAGTGGATTCATGAAACTATGGCTTCCACTTTATATTAAACTATTATACAGTGTGGAAGCAAAAAACTGCAGAAAATTCGTAAAATTGAAAAAATATCGGAAATCTGATAATGCACCATTATAACAACTGTCCTTTAAATCTCCCAAAATTTCCATTAAATATCTTAATAAATAAGGATTTTCAAAAAAAAGGTTTTCAAAACAGTACATGCTACGCCATATCTGAGTTGAGTTACCATGACATTGTTACCTTTAGCCATACAAAAATTTTAATAAAAAAATGAAGTTTCCGGTCAAATCATTTAAAGTGCAAATAAAATTTACTCTAAGTTAACATATGTATGTAGTTGATTGATGAAATGCCAAATAATTTGGATTTATATCATTTTGGAAATTCCTACTTACGTGCGATTAAAACGTAAATGCGTGACCTTTCGCTGATACCAGGTACCCTTTCAGAACTTATGGCTTGTTTATTTTAACATTTTAGACGAAGGAGTTAAAAAAAATCATTTTTTTATCTAAGAAACTGTTTTTATCGTATTTGGTGAGCCATTCAAAACATTTCTATCGATTATCCAGTATATAAATATTTGTTGACATATAGGAGCTCTTTGTACATATATATATATTTATTTATTACATTAGTTTGTACATGCCAGTTCTAACGATCGATTTAATTGATGATTATTTTCATCATTTCATCACAGTGAAACTCAAATTTTAATAAAACCAGCAAAAATTTGAATATATATTTTTTAATAATATAAAATTAATTAATTTAAAAAACAAAAATCAAAACAATTGATGTGTGCACTGTTTTAATTACAAAATAGCAAAACATAATTAAATGCCGTCAATCAAATGTTGTTATAATACACCAAATAATATGTCATGTATACGTAGTATTAAGCGTTATTCAAAACAATAGCACAATATTGACACATTTTCAAATTGAAACACAAACCAAACAAATCAAATTACAATTTAATGCAAATAAAATATTCTGACACACAGAAAATCGAAAACAATAATAAATATTCTCACAAAAACTCACCATATTTTTGAAGGACTTCTATGTGCTGTGTTGTGTGCCTGGTTTTTCATATGCTAATTTTGTTTCCGAAATTTCAAATACAATATGATTGAATTTTATATTCAAAAGGGTACATTTTATATACGAGTATGTAGGCTGAATTGACGGTATAAATTCGGTACGCAAGCATTTAGGCTGCAAATGACATATTTTGATTATTAAATTACTTAAAAAAAAAACTGTTAAACAGTTTGTTAATAGAGTTAATATTGAAGGAAAAAGGAGAGAAGTTAATATACTTATGAAGTTGTAATTATTTGTACAAATTCAAATTATAAAACAATTATTTAAAAAATTTTATTTAAAAAAAAGCAAGTCGATTGTGGCGACAAAGCGGTAAGCTTCTAAACACTGACATGCAGTAGATATTTTTTTGCACAGTACCTCAGAAATTATTACTATAAAATCCCTTAATTATGAGTATTTTATTAAATCCAAATTTTATTAAATAAAAACTCTGTTTGATGAAAGTATGCAGGTTTTCTCAGATTGTACCTACCTATTTATTTCAAAGGAGCCTTTTACCTCAAAACTTTGCCTTGGCACACACACACACAAAAAAGAAGAAAAACTTGGTTTGTATAAGAAAAGTTTTTTTTTCTTCAGAAAGCTCATTTGTCCCCACAAACATTTTGTAGCCATTTAAATGGAAATGCAATTAGTATCGAATTTCTCTAGATTTATCAGGACTATAGAGTCTTGGACTAAATTATGCTCCATCTACACAAGAATTTTTGATTATAGTGGTATTTATTTGGGTTTTTTTTGTCGAAAATGATGTTAATCATTCCTAAAAAATGTAAGCATCCAGAAAATAAATTTCCGTCCTTATGCATACATACATACATACATTTCACTTATATACGAATTACTTAATTATGCAATTAATAATGATTCAATTGCGGAAATCTAATTTAACATCTCTAATTAATTAAACAAACAAAAAAAAAACAAAATTAAAGAATGAAAACCTCTTATCAATATTTAAAAACGATTTTGTGGTTATACGACATGATTGATATTTCTATAAATATTAGTTTTTAATAACAAATCGAATTGCTTTGTGTATACAATACAAACAAATATAAAAAAAAAAAAAACATGTAAATGTAAACACACACGATACGACTATGTAAACACGAGCTTGTAAACTCACTCAAAAACCGTAATCATATGGCCTGACATTTAATTGCTGATATAAACATCAATCTTTTCAAATGTGGTTTAGTTTTATTCGTAATTATCTGATAAGAAAAATTTTGTAGGAAGGGAGGGGTCAATAGATTTTTAATTGCGTGCTCTCAATTCGATAAGTGTTATGTAGGCAGCTTAGAAATGTATATGTACAAGTACATTGTACACCTCTGCAACTGGTTAATCGATTTAATATTAATTATAATTATTATTATGTATTTAGTCTACTAATAACTAGGTATCTATCAAGTCATAGCACTTCTATAATAGTAAAATGCACCAGACATGTCTTCGGTTAACCGATAAGTAATTTGTATATGTCAGCCATATTTTCATTTTATTCCAAAATACATTTTATTTCGTTATTACAGCACAAAATCTATACTTCGTTATAGTTACTCTTAGAATCACGGTTAGTTTTCCATTACTTGCAATAAAATGATTAATGGCAATCTAGTAAGGTCGGTGCACTCTTTTATATAAGTTTAAACGCAAATTAAAAAGCACAAAAATGCATGTAATTTGTTATAAATTCTGATTTGTATAGCAATATCTGGGGAATAAAGGAAGTTGCCTGGTTTTTCAGGATTTTTGTTTTTTTTTTTCGTTTTAGAAAATTTTATTTTTATTGTAGAATGATGGAATTTAACGATATGTAGTACATTAGTGCCATTAGTAAGGTAGGTTATATACGGACAGTTTTTGTAAAGAATGGCCATAGTCTATCTCACTTATTTATGGACCGATTTGGACCGATTTGGACCGAATTATATTCAATGTTTTAATTCTAATAAATATTTAATATAAATGCCATATTTTTGAAACCCTAATTTTACTGGACTATATTTTTAAGAATTTAATCTTTGCTCTATATTGTCTGTCTTGTCATTTGTTTCTGTAGGAATTGACTCCAGTAAGTTGCCAAAATTTATAAAAAAAAAAAAATTGATAAAAGTGGAGGCGATTGTAGACCGAAATTAAAAGTCTTTAAATTTGGACCCTCATCATCTCTCAAAAAGGAAAAATTCTCAATTTGGTAAATATTTTGGTATAAGCGACACTGGTCTTGTACTCTGATTTGATTGAAACATAGAATAGTGGGCCAATCGCTTAAAGAATGGAAACCAAGGTACCAATCTCGTTCCATGTTTTCCCGATCAGTTTTAGCTCATTTTTTGTCGAGCGTTTCCAAGTGTTTTTTGGTCGTCCAGGTTTTCGGCTTCCTTGGGGATTCCAAAACAAGGCTTTTCTTGCAAGATTGTCTGGCCTGCGTAGAACGTGACCAATCCATGTCCATTTTCTCTTTTTCTTATCTGTAGTTTAATGGGGCACTCATGTGTTAATTTCCATAGGTCAGTATTAGTTATTACATTGGGCCAGAAGAATTTTGAGATTCGACGCAGGCATTTATTAAAGAAGACCTGTAGTTTTCGCGTAATCGCGTAATTTTAGAGGACACCAGCCATGTCTCACAACCATAGAGAAGGACTGACTTCACATTCACATTTGAAGTAAATATCAGCAGTTTTGTTCTTCTTGACAAGTCAGATGAACTCCAGACATTGTTGAGCTGTGCAAATGCAGCCTTTGCTGCCCGTATGCGTTGCTCAATAGCATTCTCACTATCTCCATCCTCAGAAAAGAATGGTACCGAGATAGGTAAATTGGTCAGTTCTAGCAATTACTTATTGGTCAATCAAGATCGTTGTTGGAATTGATACGTAGCTCCTTAGTTTTATTTACATTGACTTTTAAGCTCGCATTTATTAGAGTGAATGGAAAAATTTATTTTTCTGAATTTCCCCGGCATCACTATTTATCAATAAATTGTGAACTATTTGCGGAAAAATGTTCACGATGTTAAGAAAAAATAAAAAATACTTCAAAACGATTTCTTGATTTTTTGAAGCAATTTTATAAACAAATATGGACAAAAAATCTTCATAAAAAAATGTCTAGAAGCGATTTTCGTATTTTTATTGTTTTTACGATATTCTCAATGTATTACCTTTATTTACATACTGTAGGTACATCGTTATTCTCATAAATAATATGAAAATATTTGGCTACATACTTAATAAGAAGGGTGAAGGGTGAAGGTTTTTTTCCTAAGCTTTTTTTTCGGTTAAATAATACGACCCCTGAGTTGTATCACAAACAATTTTTTTTGTGTGCAACTATTTTGAATTATTTTCGAATAAAAACACAATGGGTTGTGCATACACACACATACCGTTCATCTGAGGGTTCTAGTTAATATGCATTTATGTAAATTTAGCTAAAGTATAAAAAAAAGTGGTTTCGAACATAACGTAAGACAGGTAGTCTCTCTATAGTTCAAGTGAATTAATACAAAAAAAAAAATCATTTTCTACTCTCATTAATCACGATTTAATCTGTATTGATGGAATATGGGCTTTGTGCAGTGGCGTAGTGAAGCATATACATATGCATATGTTAAAGAATGAGAATTGACTTATTTCCTATTATTATTTAAAGGAATTTTTTTCCACCTACAATAAATATTTATAGAGGAGTTTTACCAGCAGATAACCAAAATATTAATATCGATTTGTAGGTAGCGGCCAGGCCAGACTAATTAAAGTTGCCATAATATTATTACAAATGTATGTACGTGTACGTGCACGTATGTATGTACCTATATATGAATAAACAACACGCAACAATACCATCAACTATGAAACCGTATACCTACCCGTATCTAAACGCATGCACAAAACGTTTTTGCGTTCGCATTGCGGTTGACGATAGTCGACGATATTTTCATTCGTTTAGTAGCAACTTGCGCTGTGACCGTTGCGAACATATACGTGAATTTATTGTATTTTTTGTTTGTTTGCCGGGCTATAAAATTATAAAATGTTGGAAAATTACCAAAATAAAATGGCTGCAGCTGACGAAGTGTATATAAACAGTGAATTACTGATTGAGGAAGTGGAAAAACGTCCGGTACTGTATGATTCTAGTTATCCGGATCATAGTAATCGGGCAAAGAAATCAATGTTTTGGGAAGAAGTATGCGAGCAATTATTTCCAAATTGGGATGTATTGACGCCGCAAGAAAAACATCATCGCGGTAAGTTTAAATATCACAATGGGTGTAGGTATAGGAAACGTTGTGTGTTCATAATGATGTCAGATGTCGTAAACGTTTTTTTTTATTGGCGGGCCATATTGTAATCGATTTTACAAATTACTTTTTTAGTCTGTGTATTCTTTGTGAGAATTGTGATTCCAAACTTTTTTTTTGTATTTAAAAGGCAAAAAATGGGGGGGGGGGGAAATATACATATACAAATAAAGTTCTACAAAAAGGAAAAAATGAATTTTAAATTCCTAGGAACTAAGTGATCCCTTTTTGGAATTCAGCTAGTTAAAATATAGCCAATTTCATACTATTTTAAATATAACGGAGAGAAATGGGCTGAACTGAACTGGGCCCTTTTCCATCGTTAAACTGGCGAAGCATTCGGTAAATTAGGAAATAAATAAATTTTGGAATTAAATTTGTTGAATTGACCAATTACTTAGTTTATGAAAATAAATAAAAATTTCAGAAGAGGAAGTTCCAAAAAGATGGCGTTCCATTAGAGATTCCTTTATCAAGGCTCATCGAAAAGAGCAAAGTTTTTCTCCAGGAGCATCCAGAGGAAAACGATACTTGTACTATAATAAGCTACTATTTTTGATACCATCTATAAAAAAACGCACGTAAGATTTAAATTTTGTCCATTTATTTATGTGACGTAAACTAAAAGGAAAATTTCCATTAGAATTTACACTCATGTAAAATGTGAATTAGACAATGAGGAGGAGATGATCATTAGTGATACACATCAATATCCTGATCCAGATGATAAAGACGATTCTGAATCTACACCAACAACGTATGGAACGGTACCTAGTAAAAGAACTAAAAGATCTGTTGAAAATGAGATACTCGAATATCTGGCACAACATAAACAAGAATCACAATCAGTATATAATGCCGAAGATGATGATCGAATGTTTTTATTGTCTTTATTGCCGGCATTCAAAAAAATGGATGATGATTCAAAATTTGCAACCCGAATCGAAATACTTCAAATAGTTCGAAACACACTTCAAATTATTAATCAGACACAGTGAGATTATTATTAGTAGTTAAGTTTTGTTTGTATACGTTTTTTAGTGATGAATTATAAATTTATTTTTATTTAGAATTTATTTTTTATTTAATAAAATAATTATTTTAATTGAATTATTTGGATTACAGACTTCTGTTACCACTGTTTTGTGATGATGATGATGATTTGGTATTATTTTTATTTTTCTAATGCATACCTACATAAGTTATCATTAAATAAAAATAAATACTTAAGTATAAATAGCAGTAATATTTTTTTTCGGCTGAAAGTTGCTATAGATTGTGTATCTAAGATTCTATGGACTTACTATCTACGGTCGTTCCATTAACATACACTGAAATAATTTCGATATTTAAAATTTGCTCCTTTTATAATTCATCTTTATATACCGACGCTACTGAATATGTTTTCATCAAAATTTAAACAGATGAAAATATATTTTTTTTAAATATGCTAATTAGATAAAGAATAATTTGTATAACACCATAATTAAATGTTATTGATATTTTAACCAAAATATACACCGTGAAAGGTACCTTTTTGAAGGATTTAAAATAGTTTTTGTTACCTCAAAGATATATACACAGGCACAATAGCTGTAATTGACAACATAAATTTGAATACTAACAAAAAAACCATACACACACTACCCGTACCATCAACGGATTTCGTATATAAAATAAATGATGATGTGCATTTGCATACGTAATTTTATTGTGCGTTCCCATCAGTCATCAACTATCAAAATTGTAATTTAAAAAATAGAAAAAAAAAACAAAAAACTAAATAAAAGAAATACAAGTTTTGGGCTATGATCTGTGCTGTGCAGCATCTTAAAATTATAAACGGTTTTTGAGCTAAACAATTGTAAAAGTCAACTGCGTTAACAAATATACATTTTTGCTGATGACGAAAATATATCGTGTCATCTTTACACATCTATTATTCATCTCAAGACCTATATGTAAGATTTTATAGATAAATCTTTTTGATAATTTTTCCTTTGGCCATATAGCAACGTAACAAAAGAGTGCGTTCTGTTTTTTTTGTGGTGCATGCAAAATCAGAATATACAACACATAGAATGTGGGGTTATTTCCGGTTGAACAAGTTTCGAAAATAGCAGGTTTGTGAACAATTTGTTTTTATCTATTTTTTTTTTTTTTTTTATTTAAAAATAAGGTGATTTGACCAATACATTATTTATATGTATACGGAATAGATCAGCGTTTGTTGTTTTGAAACAAAAAAAGAAACCACAAATTCTATTCAATGACCTGGGAGTGGATTTTTATGTAGTGTATCTTAAATACGTATTGATATTTATGTACATTGTACATATATCTTGGCTATGACTACACTAAAAGAAAAACATTGTAGCAATATAACGAAATTCTATAATCAAAATGTTTTAATTTTTAAACTTTTTAAATTTTTGCGAAAATAACAACAGAATTTGTAATATATATACAGTGTGAATTGTTAATTTCCTAAAATAATTAAAAAAAATATTGTAAATTTAACATTTTTTTTTGTAAAATTTACAATATTCATATTTAAACCTGTATATTATTTTAAATAATGATTTTATGTACTTTTATGGGAAAACAATTTCAAAATGATGACATATATTTAATTCCAAATTCTAATAAAAACAACAATTAATATTTGTTAATTTACAGGAATTTTCTGTCAGTGCATACCTCATTTAAAAATTAGCTTTATGAGTTATGTCTATGTACTTGTGTACAGTACATATCTATTTAGTATTTAATCGTTTTTTATTTTTTTGGGTGTAGGTAATTTCAAGTAGATAGGTAATTGAGCTTAAATTTGTTCTTGTATCTTCTTGTTCTTGCAGCTTTTTTGTCAATTAAAAACTTAAAACTGGGCTTTTTTCTAAGATTTGAACAATATTGCATATTTTGATGATTTTTTCAAAATTTTGTTGAAAAATCGAAAAAAAATGTATTAGACAAAAAAAAAGGTTAAAAATTAAATTTCCATACGTATTGTATATGTATTGCTCCTATTTGAATATTAAAGCCAGCACATCACTTCAAACTTTAAACAAATAAGAAAAAAAAATCCACCAATACGCCTATGAACAAAGAATGACGTAGAAGAAATTATATAATAAGAATATTAATCTATGCCACAAAAGTTATATATAAGTACATAAGTATAAGTCTGCTGATAAATCTGTCTTAGATTTTGTAAAGAAAATTGATAAATAAAGTTTATTGCTAGTATTTTTAGTATACCGAAAGCAGGGAGAGTATATTATTCCGCCAAATTATATTTATTAGTTCATTGACTTAAATCTTCGAGTATTATCGTGATGTTTATTCCTTGTACAGGAGGAGCACGTTTACCATTTTACAAGTTTTACTGTTCCATGTTCAACCCTTTTAATAATTCATTAGCTCTATGGTATTAAAATTTGATTTCAATTTTAATTTAATTTTCGACGAGCTTATCGTTTTGATTTTACCTTATTTATTATTTATAATAATATTGCTTAATTAAAACCGAAACGTTTTGTTAATTAAAAGTAAATCCCTGACATATAAAGTTTACATATCGTGTATATTCCCTGATACAACAGGGACACTATAATATCCATTTGACTATCCATAGATATAGATATATTCACATATGTGCATAAGTACAATGTACATATATACACAGTACATAGATATAGGTATATGTAGTATACCTAGAACTTTACGTTGTTGCCCATAACCCATTTGACCATAAAGCGCCAAAGTCAATAATTCCAGATTCACATTATATCCATTTGCCCACCCAGCACAGTTAGACGCAGTCCAACTCAATGCCTTCGAATTCCAGTCAAAGAGGTTGCAATTACTGTACAGAGTAAAGTTTAGTGTGAGTTGAAATTTAATCCATATTCCCTTGGGATATACGTACGTTTCGTACGTAATGTGTACCAGGCGAACAGGAGGAGAATCTGGTGATGTTGATAATTATTATAATTTAACATAAAATATTATATTTGAATTTAAGTCAAATGCTTTTCGCACAGACGGGAAAATTTTGTGAAACTGTAGGTATATGATATTCGGGCAAATGACTTTGTTTGTTAGTGGATTGAATTGGTAGATACTCGTACTTTGAAAGAAGATTTTCAAAAAGGAAATAATACAGACTCAAGGAAGATTATATGGTATTAGGTCGATGTTTCAGACGTGATTATAATGAGAAAGGATAATATATTTCGTTAAATTGCTAATTAGAATTTTGATGTACTACACCAAGCTTAAAATAAGGGGTGGACATATGGCGGCCAATCGGCTGAATTTGGTTCACATTTTGGCCGACAAATAGAAATTCTTCCGCACCTCTAAACATAACTAAATTATCATTACTTTTATTTCTCCTTTTATGTTCATGTGATTACAGTTTTGAATTCATTATTGAATTGGAAATTGTGCCTTTAGTTTAATTGCATTGCTATATGGAAACTATTATTGAATAGGAAATGTTCATTAGGGTGGACCGAAATTGTACGATTTTATTTGATTCGGTAAAGTAGGAAAAAAAGTCTCTAATGTTGTCTTTGTAGCCTTCTAAGAGGCATCATTATTATTAACAAATAAATACAATTTTAATGATTAAAATAAGCGTCATTTGAATTTTTAAAAATAGAAAAAAAACGTAAATCAGATTTGCAATAAATATGAAATAGGGGAGACCGGGGAATAAAATGTAGTATGTACTACATTTTGACATAATATTTACATATGAGGAAGAAAATGGAAAAGACATATTACCCAGTGTGACAACAATCTCCGGTCTCCCCTATTTCAAATAATTGCCGTCAATTATTAAACATTTTCTCATACAGATTCCAAAATAAACTGTCCATCTGAGTCCTCAAAATGTTGTTTGCGTGTGTAGGCAGCTACATAAATAAATATAACGAGACGTCAACGTTGGGAATGACTGTATCCAAATACATTGCTGCCTCTTCCTTTTTATTCATTTTTCGTGCAATGCTTTTTTTTACTTTGGTTGGTTAGAGTCATAGAATCTTATACTGAATCTATATCATTTTATTCAAATTTATGGTGATTTTGTTTTTTTTGTTATATAAGAGATCACTGCATCAGTAAATAATTCAATCGATTTAAAAACCAGATATTCATACATTTTTAATGAAATCAACGATAGTCTAAACCTCTTTTGAAACAAAAAAAAAAACAAAAAAAGCGAAAAAAACTCGCACTGAATATAAAATACGCGACTTTTTCCAATCCGTCAAATGTTCTGAAAATTGATGATTCACATTATCACATTACCATCTAGCACAACATGTATGACAGGATATGGCTATATACATAGGTATCTCATATATGTATTGTCTATACGTACCTTTAGCTTTAAATATGTATATATAGGAAAACGTTAAACAAAACGCCATCGGAAAAAAAGGCTCGATGATTTTGAAATGATTAATTGTAGAATTATGCATTGTAATTTTTTTGCGCATATATAGAATGGGTAACATTTAAGAGCAAAATGTTACATACACACAAAAAAACAAAAAAAAAAAAACTTGAAGATGATATGCAGATATTGTTGGCATTGTATTTTGTTACATACTAACTATACACCATTCATCTCTGGACATGAAGGGTTAGATGCTACAGTGAAATCATGCAATAAATCTCATGACTAAATAATTTATATGCTGCAGTTAATCTATTCAAAACAAAATTTCAATGAATCGGTTAATATAAGTTAGGGGTTTGGCATTTTTGTGTCTCAAAAATATACGAAACTGTACAGTGTACAGTGTACATATTGTGAAATGATAAATTAAACTGAAAACTTTAAAGAAATAATAATTACACTGTGATTTTTTGATTGAACACTATCGCATTGATTTCATATATAAATTATATCAAGATCAAGGACCGATAAGTATTTTCTCCCCTATACGTACCTACATATTTTCTTATTGATTTCTCTGTATTTCCCTAATTACCTTAAATTTCCTATATATTCCTATTTTTTCTATATTTTGCTATATTTTTCAATATTTCCTATGTTTTCCAATTTTTACTATATTTTTCTATTTTTCCTATATTTTCCTATATTTTTCTGTATTTTCCTATGTTTTTCTATTTTTTTCAATATTTTCTTACAATTTTTCTATGTTTTACTATATTTTCCAATATTTTCCAATATTTTCCTATATGTTCTTATAATTCTTAAATTTGAGATGGTTATCTGCGGAGATTTTTCGCTTCAAGACGTAACTTAAAATAAAATTCTTTTGATTTTCAGAGATCTATTTTGTTGTTGTTGTTAATACAATTAACAACAGCAAGATTTCATACATCAGTGCAAAACGTACTAAAAAACATAATAAACAAATATCCGAAAATAAATTGTAGTAACAGTATAGGGATTTTAGTTTAGAGATAGTAATAAAGAGATGTATGCAGCCATTTGGGATATTTTTGAGAGAGATTTTCTATATAATTTTTGACAGATTAAACACAAAATGGCAAAATAAATTAATTTTAGAAATTAAATAAAAGTAAAGTAAAAGTGTGTGAAAAAGTGTTTAGTTAAGTAAAGAAGTAATTGGAGGAAAAAAAGGTTAGGTGTGATATGTGACATTCCGCAGGGACCGTAAATGTTCCTCTCTGACCGAACTCTTTACATTATTTACTGTAAATATACATTTGATTAGGAACAGTTCCTAGGATTTGTAAAATAACTTGTAATTTAACCATCGAAAAATTGATGAAGTAACAAAATTTTCAATTACGATTCATTTCGGAATAAAAGTGGTTATATATATGGGACGTGCGAACACCAAAAAATGGTTCAGGTAATCAGTTTATCTCAGTTTTAATTTATTATTTGGTTGACCCCATTGTTTAGCTTTATTATCGAATAGACCAAGAACTAAAGAGAAATTCTCATTTGAATTGTAGTTCCAAAATAAGATTCTAATAAAAAAATCAATCAAGGTGAAGATTCTATGCGACGTTCCTTATCTAGTTGCTAAATTAAACATTTTTAAACACAATAGTTATAATTAACATCTACCTACAAGAACTGCATAAATAAAAACATAAAAATTAATCTAATTACATAAATTTACATAAATATTTTATGTATGTATATAGAAAATGTCTGGTTACCTAGAAATTATATAGGCGCGAACATAAATCGCTTGACCGCCTACCTAATTTGTTAAGTGTGGCAAACTTGTGGAATTGCCATGTTTTTTTTTTTTTAAATGTTCTTTATCTAATTTATTTAAGTTATTTGAGTGGTAAGTGAGTACAATGTTCTTGTTCTAATAAAAAAAAATAAAAAAAAT
This sequence comes from Platyura marginata, assembly GCA_026745375.1. NCBI lineage: Eukaryota > Metazoa > Arthropoda > Insecta > Diptera > Keroplatidae > Platyura > Platyura marginata. Next base: position 2,955 of record JANSTT010021406.1, on the reverse strand, counting down.
CAAACAGTGCTTACATCAGGTACTTATTTACGCTATTGCAAGCAATTTGGGGTGAGTGTGAGAAAATAAAATTTTTCCGGTAGACTAATTTTGTTTTTTTAAAGGAGCGGAACTAATTTCTTTAAGATTTTTTTTTTCTTTTTCTTTTCGTCAGTTTCTTGTGGGTATAGACATAATATTCATGTATATTACTCAATTTAATTGAATGACATGGAGGATTAATTTAATTGAGTCAATTAATTTTAAATTAAACATTTTCCTTTATTACGTGACAATTATAACAAACTAAGCGCAGCCTTTTATTAACTTAAAATCTACGGCCGGAATTACGGCGACGATAAATTCATTATCCTTTTGTAATGCAAGAAACTTTAGTTAAATAAAGGATAATTTATATGGATCAATAGGAATTTAGTGCGTTCATTACATGTGTGTAGGAGAAATTTGTGAGGGCAATAAAATTAATTTTTTGATCATACGAGTATTAGAATCAATTTAATGATTTGTGGATACAGTGTCTAAGACAGTTGTTGTCTAAGATGGAATCTTAAGGGACTGGACGAAATTTCCGTTTTATACAGGTTGAAACTATATGCGCAACATGACAGTATAGACAGTTTTCCATCTTTAATTGGTTCCTCTTTCAACAGATTTCACTGTCTATGGAAATTTATTTTCGTTTGGAGTAATTTTGGTTTTGATTTAGAATTTAGACTAATCTAAATATTGCTACCTACTGGTACATGTCTTAAGCTCAAAACTAAGTACCCATCCATTTTTATATAACAAATCGAGCAATTATCGAACTAATTTGTCCTTTTTCAATGACTATTGACCTAAAATCTAACAAATTTTCTAAGGAATCAGAATTTATTAAAACTGCCTATAGAAGTGAATCTGCGATGATTTCCATCTCTATATGGTGGTGGACTTTAAATATCAAGCGTTCTGTAATTTCTTCATCTGCATCTCAATTTTTTAGAGATAATTCTTCAGATTTATATTCTTAAGTTTAGTCCACATTTATTCAGTTGGTATACAAGAAGAATAGAGAATAGAGAACAGAGAAGATAAAACAACTCTCCTTGTCTATTAATTTTTGCTGTACCTACAATTGTACTCCAGTTTATAATTGGATTTAAACATTGTTTAAGTCGGATATTTAGTATAAGTGGATTATCAAATACCCGGCTTCAGATATACGATTTGGGCAAGGTTTTGGTATATATGGTTCGGGATGAAAATTGGCTGCCATATATGTAGTAAAAAAATTTTACCTAATAAAGATGCTGCCGAAGAAAAATTTAAGACTACTTTCCTCAGTTTTGTTCACTATAAGAAATCTGCCAAAAATTCTTTATGTAAAAAAAATTTCTTTTTTTCTAATAATTTTACTTTCTAATACCTTTTTCAATGAACTAATATGTAAATGGTATGAAAAAGGATTTTACTTTCAATAAGTAGGGGTGTCACTTTAGGGCCTTCCATTACTTGCAATCGAAGAAATTGTTGGCATTAATATTTCGTCTATTGTTGATTGTATATTTTTTTTAGACTTAGAGATGATGTACCTACTCATTGTATTGTCGTATTTTACCTTAGATGCATAAACAGGTGTTACACAAGTGCTTTATATGACCGTGACATTTATATGATTTGGGATAAAAAAACATTCCCTGTCGAAGAAACCCTTTCTTTATTATAATGTGAGAAATACAATATGATTTTACTTTTAATCTTTAGAGGTGTATTACTCTATATATATATGTGTACATACTTAAGTAGTCCTTATTTTTGAGACATACATAACATACCTAGACGTTGTTCAAAATAAATAAAATATGCAAATTGTGTAGTTTCTGGTTGCTGAACGATTAATTCTTTTTTTTTTTTGTATTCTTCTTTTATAAAACGTAGAGAGTTCGATGACAATAAACTTATGACAATGATACTTATGTGCTAAGAAGTATAAAAGATTTACCCGCATCAATTCATCCCATTTTGTATCTTTTGTGACAGTAAAGTGCGCTATTATTACTTCTTTATATAATCTTATGATGCAGCGGTTCTGAAAGGATTTCAATATAAATTTAAATCCCTTTGTTTGAATTTGTGTCATAAGATTTATTTTATGATTTTTTTTTTTTTTTTTTAATTAATTTTTATAAGAAATTGTTGGTTTCAATTAATTTCTTATGTATACCGTCGTAAATATCTGTACACTTTTTTTTCTAGTAAATAATCTTCTTGATATTTCTTAAGTATTATTTAGACCTTATACCTGCCACCAATTATTTATTTGCAAATTGTCCTGCCTGACGTGTACCTTAATTAAAACTTGTAGATCAGTATCAATTATTCATTTCCTTGAAATATATTCAGAGTAGAGAAAAAAATTAATTGGACCCAAATTATAGAGAATAGAAAATTAAAGATTTCTTCAATAGATAAAAAAAAGTTCCACGTCCTCCGTTACGGCGCTATAATCGATTTTGTATGATTTTTAGCCATTTTGTAATTAAACCTAATTTAATAATTAAACCTAATTTAATATTTAATTTTTTTAGAGAAAAATGGTTAAGAACAGAGTTATAGATAATAAAAAAATTGCGCATCTGTTTAATAGATCAAAAAGATCTAAATCCAACTATTAAAGCACTTCGTAACTTTTTAATACAATTAATTACAGCTTGAGATTATAAATTTTATCTAAAAAAAAATATGAGACTTATCTTACTCTATGACTTTTCTCTACACCTTAACGGAGAATATAATATTTTTAGGGTGGCACTTTTCACTACTTTTTTTTTATTAAAAAAAATCATATTTCAATTTCTTTAATTGAAAATAATTTCTATAGCGATGTTCCTATCATCATTAAAGCTGCAGGCAGAATGCGCCGTTCCGTTCCGTTCCGCTCCGATCCGTTCCGCTCCGTTCCGTTCAAATTTAACA
>JANSTT010021395.1:0-45003 GCA_026745375.1 Platyura marginata | reverse complement strand
AAGGAACATAAATGGGGTCGCATTAAATCCTCACCATAAAATTGGGGTCATGGTGCAAAAAAGGTTAAGAACCGCTGATTTAGACTATGGTGTGCTAACCAATTATGGGTTTAAAAGTATGACAATTAATTTACTTGTATAAATAAAGGATCCCTCATAGTCAAAATGCTTCGTCGTATTGACAAAACATTCGCATTTTACACAATCATGTATAGCTACAGACATTTTCAAAGGCTCCCAATGGGGGAAGGTCTAATTTTACTTTCTACTGCTATATACTATAATATAGAAATATAAAGAAAAGTTTTTTGTTTTTTTTTAGATATTACCTTCATTTTGTTGTTTTCTACACATTTAATGCAATACCAAGATGAAAAGATTTTAACTTAAGCATCGATCGCTGGCTTGCACGGAAACACGATAACACAAAAACGCTTTGAGATAATTTTGGATTTAAGCTTTTGAGTCGCGAGAATTTTGGTACTGAAAATGGACAAAAAATTTGTTTTTTGTGTTTTCTAAATAAGAACATTTTTGAAAAAATTATAAATGCAATATAGATTTTAGTTTTTGTGTTATTATTTGTAGGTTTTTGGAAAAAAAAAATTTTTTTGATTAAATATCACTTTCATATCTGTGAAAATTTTTGCTCACGCCGTTATATTTGAAAGGATATAGATTTTAATTAATTTAACTAATTTTTTTTAGTAAAACCAAAAGCGTAGTCTATATATTCATGTTTTTTTGGAATAACTTTGATATATAACTAATGAATAATTACACCTAAATATTATGTTAATTGCTGTTTAACTATTAAATTAATTATATTTAAAATAAATTTATTAAAATTAAAAGAAATTGAAGCGACCATTTCCACACAGGCGAACATATCCACACAGGCGAACATATCCACACAGGCGGCCAACACCCCTGGCACGAACTTCAATAGGTCGATAAATTTAGAAATTATGTAAATCGAAAAATTCTACACTAAAATCGTCTCTCATGTTTTTTTTTTAAATGTTTGCTTATGTTACGTAAGTAAATTTACGGTAAGTGAACAGGATTTCGAGTAAAAGTCTATTATTTCTTATATTAAAAGAATTAGAAATTAATGTATGTAAATAATAATTTATTTATTATGATATTTAGGTTTATTTACAAAAATATTATGAACCGAGAGATTAAAAAATGTTATGAAATATAAACATTTTAATTTAAGAAGTCCTTAAACCTTATTAATCCGGACTAATTGGGGCTCTAGGTTTGTAACCTACTCGGCCGTCACATTTTTTATTTAGTTTTTTATTAAATTTTTAGTATCATACGAAAGTATTCTGTAATTTTGTTTGATTTTGATTTAGTTTACAATTTATTCTTTTTTTTAAATCTACCGCGCGTTTGTACTAAAATGATGAACCTAGAGTAATTAAGTCCTAAGTATAAAATCCCAGGTTTCTTTTAAATATCCCTACTTCTGGGCGAAAGAATCAAATTATCAATAAATAAAATTACCATGTAACAAAAGACACAAGAAGTAAAGCACAGTGTATAATAAATCACTAAAGCGAACTTCCTAAGCTAAGGCAATCCAAAATACTACTCGGGAACTACAACCGAAAGAGATACGAGTTAGCAAAAACAGACTTAGAATGCTAACGGGACTCCTGACAGGCCATTGCAGGCTGAAAGGGTACCTAAGGAAGCTGGGTCTAGAAGAAAGCGACACGTGCATGTTCTGTGAAGAAACAGAAGAAACCCCAATACACCTCCTTACAGAATGCGGAGCACAGATCTACAAAAGGAGAGATTATCTGGGGAACTACTGCATCGATCACCCCTATAATAAAATCTATCTATCTATATATAATAAAGCAAACGACTAATTGACAATGAAGGTCAAAGAAAGTTGTACATTCACGCAATAGAAACGCGATAAATTGGAAATTTGCAATAGTTTCACACCTGTCATTTAGCTTTTAATCGTATTTTCAATGCCTGTCCGGATTAAGCGATGCCCGGTGCCCGAATTAATGAGATTCTACTGTAATATGTTAATTACATTTACCAAATCCAAATGATATTCATAAGCAACCCCCCCGAAAACTATGTATAATTAAATTTGAAAATATTTCAACAAAGTTTTCAATACGATCACTAAACACATCTACAACTAAATGAACCATCAAAAGGTGTAACATAATGAAATTTAAGTTTGTGCGACCATGTAGAGAAGGTGTACATATACAAAAATAGAATATTCAATAATCGGATTTACCCTTGATGATATAATTAAAACTTAAATTAATAAGGAAGTGATATATATATATACATATATTTTACATTTTAAGCGAATAACAAAAGAAATTACACAACGGACATATTTAACAGATTTGCTGAACAAAATCTTATTTATAAGATAACTATACGAATATATATCAGGAGGTATTGTGTACAAAATATACAATACAGATACACTTTAAAGCTTTAATTAATTTAAGATTATTGATATCGTATTTCGTTTTCCGACTGCAGGCAATAAATATTTTAAAGTCCTTAAGTAAATAAGTGAGGTACCTACACTACAAATACTATATACTCTCGACGTTCATTGTATGTGTATATATGTATTGTATGTATATGGATATAAAGATGCAATTTCTAAAATATTTTATTTTGTTAACAAAGGATCAACACAAAGAACGTATTTAATCCTATTTCCTTTTCAAAGGATTTTGTTGAACGATGAGAATTTCGGTAGAGGTGGTAAGTATACCTATAATATCTATATACGATGTCGTAAGAATTTAATGTTGTAATTATGTATATAACATGAGTATATACAACACATTTATAGTGATACCAATCTACAAAGAGATTTTAATTTAAATAATTTTATAAAGACTATTTTCCAAAATCTTACATTAAATATAATTATCTTAATCAATAAGAAATGCATATTTCATATGGAAGAAGGTACATAATACATAAAATGGTACAACAAGATTAACCCTATTCCTGCCACGTTGTGACTCTGAGTCACTATTCAATTTCGAGCCCATATAAATGATTTAAAATATGTTTAAACACAAAATCAGTTTAATGTATTTTATTATTGGTCATTACGATACTCTTATACGTTACTTATTGCACAAAATATTTAAAAAGAACATAAACTGTTACGTAGTGACTCTAAGACACTACAACGACGGTGAATTTACAGTTCGCTTACAGCTCGAGTCGTATATTGTTTAATGATTTTTGTCATGATTTTTGTCAATACAGAATATTTGGTGCATTTTCGTGCGAACATTTTAGTAGTATTTTATGCGTGAACCACTTTGCATGTGATATTGAATGTAAATCGAATTATAGACATAGAAAATTATGATTTTTACTGGCAGCATGTCAGGATCTAGAAGTACAAGATATTTAACAGATGCAGAAATTAGAAACGCTATGGAAGAGGACGATGACGAAAGTTTAGTAGAAGACACTGCTGAAGATTGTAAAAACTTGTCTGTAACGAGCATTCAAAGAAAACTGTGGTTTTCCTAACATGTATAAACACATAAATAGTTAAATTTCCTTTTTTTTCTCAACAAAATAAATGAATTCTCTATGTATTTTGTATTAGTGTCTCTAAGTCACTCAATGGCAGTTTACGTTAGTCAGATAGCGTGGCGGTAATAGGGTTAAATTAATTTTTGGGTTTCTTATTATAATAAAGGTTTATAGATTTGTTGGTAGAATTAAAATTAGAAGTACATATAAGTACTTACAATCAATTATTCCAAATATGTAATATGAAATCCTCTAGAAATTAATTTTGAACCCTTTTGAAAATATACTTCTCATATAGTATATAATAATTTATGGTTAACATAAACAAAAATTAACTTTGTTTATGTTTGATAATACTAAACACTAATTGTTCATTATGATTATTTCAATTGGTCCAAAATAACATTCCAACAATCAACCCTCTATGTGAGAAGTATATATGTGTGTGTACTAAACTAATTACTAAATCACCTAATTTAAGAAGACAAAAAGGTCTAGAAATTAAATAGTTCCAAATTTAAATTGTGACAGAAAATATTTTCGGTACCACAAAACACACTCAAGAGTAAAATTATTTTCACGAAAACAAAGCAATGTGGTAGATATGGTACAAATATTACACAAAGCTTACTATACATACTACAATATAGTAATTTAAGGGTAAGGCAAACGCATACAGCAATATCAGGGAATATTTATTGTTATACTTTATGCCATAACATGAGCCGTGAACATAAATTAAAATATTACAATTCTAAAAGTGGCCTATGAACAAAAACAAAAAAACAAAAACAAAATTAAAAAAAACCCCCCCTTACCAATTAAACTAAATTTTATCATCATTAGTGAAGAGGGATAGCCGATTGTTATATTTAGGTACATAATTATCTGTCAAAAAGTTTGAAATTATGGAAAACATAAATTAAGCGTTTTACTTTAAGCGTGACTTTAATGGGTTTGACTTAAACATTAATTCATAAGTTGATATTTTGAGATCATTACATGAGGCCCGCTGTGCAATTTATTAGGGTGTGTATACCTTTGAGATGATAATTGGCAATAATTAAACGAAATGAAATTGGTGTCTGGAAAAATTAAAATAAGTAAGGTCATATTTATTTTATTCAACGAATTACAAACAACATCGGAAAATTGTACTTAATGCAAAAATTCCACCCCATTAACAAAATCTAATAAATAGCTCTACATCCTCCATAAGTTCAAAATTCTCTAATAATTCAATTTCACTCTACTACCAATGCAATCATTGCATCAAATAAAGTTTTATTTTCATTATCTACAATTCTACAGCTACAACCTGAATATTAAGTTTGTAGTTTCCACAGTTGTTGCTAATGTTAAATAAGGATCGAATGAAAATTATTTAACCCTATGATTGACATGTATTTCTTCTTCTACACAAATGTACAAATGACTACAGGTAACTCTCTTATACAGGTTTGTTAAAGTAACACTTTTTTTTTAATTTGTTACATTTGTTACATTTATTACCAAATGGTAACAAACTGGTAGTAAATGTAACAATTGTAGCAAACTTATATGATTTCGTCCAGTTCAGTTTGACAGATACATGACTTAACCGCATCACAAGACATATTCAGAATTGTTTCGAAATATTTCAGAATGGCGAATTGGCGACAACCATTGGTTTGAAAAAAAAAGGTACCATTCGTGTAACATTTACAAATTAGGTATTTTATCAATCATTTGTTACTTAACCGACCTTGCTTCTACAACACGGTTTTACTCTAACACGAAAAGAAAATTGCGGAAATTCTCGTATAACACGGTAAACTATCGCACGGTTTCACTCTAATACGATAAGAAAATTGCGAAAATATATGCACTTCCTAAAACACGGTTTCGTACAACACGTAATTATGTTGGAACCTATCTACGGTGTTATAAGGATTTAGGTTAAAATTAAAAAGAGGCCAGGGTAAACAATTATTGGACGTTCTCCCCGGCGATAAGTCAAATTTTTAATAAAAAATAAAAGCTTGTCAGACATTTGGAACTGTATGATGCAACAAAGGGTTTATCTCATTAGCTCTGGATCAATGTTGATTCCACCCATCAAAAAAGGGGAAGTCGGAATAAAAAAAACTTTTGCAATCCCAAAAAAAAAAAAACTTTTACCAACCCAACCTTTTACTGTCAGTTCCTTATGGCTATACGATTTTAATACCCTACAAAGAACCAAAAAAACAAAAAAAAACTTCCCTTATACACAAAAGTTTCTACAAAAAATTATTTTGGGGCTTTCTTGAATCACCCTGTTGCAAACACCCTGTAGGTATATATATTATGCTGGTGAAGTTAATTTTTGTTAATGTTTGTGTGTTCTAAAATGACAGGCAATTGACAGGTAGTAGGTACGTTGTGCACTATTTTAGTCATGTAGAGTTCAAACTGTCTTGCCTGTATCAAATATAGTAAATTTTAGATGTCTGGTGAAATTGTTTTTACCTAAATAATGCCATGCACATAATGATAGTTAATTACAAACTTGAAGAAAATCGATTGACAACAACAAACCTATCATGATATTCATTTATTAAGAGCATCCATCAATTCTTGACTGATTTGGTAATGAAGCACGCCACTTAGACTATGTATATATGTATATATATGTATATATATGTATATAATATGTATATATTCTTGTTTGAGCAATATTAGATAAGAAAATATAATTATGTATATATACGAATATACCTTCTAGATTTATGTAGTATATAACGTTCGCAAGTGTTAATTAAAGAAATATCGATAAACTCAATGTAGTCTCTCAAAAACAATTAATATATGTACGTAGAAATTTTAACTAAAAACCAGTAAGTAAGAAATAATTGGCATTGTCATTATCTATTTTTCCTGAGTCAATTGAATACAAATGACTAAAAAAAAAAAATTCTATATAATTGACTGCAGCGCCATAACGATAAACCGTAGAACTTTTCGATCTATTAATGAAATCTTCATTTTTTTATTCTCTATAATTTTTGTAATATTATTTTTTTCTGTAATTCTAATATATTTCGAGTAAATGATTAAAAAACCTGGACATGATATAAAATTGATTGCAGCGGCATTACTCGTATACCTTATTCGATTTGCTCCAAAAACAATAGAGATCCTATTCTAAACTAAAATCTAAACTGTCTCTAGCTTCAGCCGTTTTGCTAACATCTTGATGACGGACAGAGACATAAATATTCCGACGTTTAAAATTTTACGAGATAGGCACTTGTGGTTTTTCTTGTTTGTACGATGAATATTAAGGGGCATTACAAAAGAAGTTTTTTTCCATTTTTCGCCAGAAAACTTAGTACCAGAAATTTATCTTTAATAAGAAATAAAAAATTCAATGAAAATTAACTTCAATGTAATTACTTCAGTGGCGACTCGTGAGAATTATTGACTCTATCATCGTGAGACTATTTTTAAAAAGGGGCAGCGTTTGGACCTTAAAGGATTGTTTTATAAAAATGAAAAATTTTCAAAACCATTCCAAATTAAATGCTAAGAAAGGTTAGTAGCTTAAGAAAGCTAAGAAAGGTTAGTAGCTAAGAAAGGTTAGAACATTTTGGTTAACCCTTTCAGGTTAACTTTTTCCAAAAATTTTATGTGACAAAAAATGCTGGAAATTTAAAATAATATAAGTTTTAAATCCATATCTTTAGTATAGTATTAAGATAGTTTATTAGTATCAAAAAATAGTCTCACGATGATGGAATCAATAATTGTCACGAGCCGCCACTGAATTACACAATACACAAATGTACTTTATTGAATTAAATTACACAAGGAAATTAATTTAAATGTTTTTTTCTTTCATTACAAGTATACGGAATTAGGTGGAATGTGGAAACAATGTTCACAGATAGAGCTTAAAGTTTTTATGCACAACAAATCTTCAGTTAAGTTTATAGAATTTATATTTTTGCTTTCCTCTGTAAGTGAAAGCTTCCTGCATTTAAGCTTTTTCTTAACAAAAATATTAGGTACAGAAGGTACATACAGTACTACTTTAAGTTTAAAATCGATTAATTACTTCTGTCATTCTGCAAGATAGATTGAATGTCTAGTAACTTCTTGTACATATTTAAATAGTAAAATAGCATCTGCATAAAATTGTCGTTAATATTCGTTTTTATATAAGTATTTGTTCTCCTATCGATAAATAAAGTGTAAAATTGTTTAATGACATAAGGAAAATTTAAATGCTGATTTTCTTTTAATAAAAAAAAATCACAATCTGACTTTACATTAATTTCAATTCTTCATTCAATTTAATTTTATATAATCGTTCCATCAATTATTATAATGTTTTTCTTTCGCCATTCAAATTCTAATTTCCTCTAACTATTATATTGTACATCTTTCTTTTATCACGCCTCTTCAAATTTTCGCCATCTAACTTCCTCCAAACTTTAAACTAACTTTAGAATTTTCTTAGTTATTCTGTTTGTTTTCAATACTACATTTATTATGTAAATATATTTGTTCTCACTGACTCGCTTCTCCTATTCCTCTTCCGTTTTTAACTCAATCTTTCTATGATTGGCCAGCTTTATCTAAATTGTTCAGCAAATCGCGTTGTTTTACCATGTGGCACCACAAAAATAGTCCAAAAATGAGATGATGTTTTTTGACATATCAATACCAACATACTTGGTAGTAACTATTCATACTATTTGCTCCCTTGTGGAACGATGAGGGCCTGATGATGATCCATCCAGACAATGGCTTATTAACTACGTCGGATGTCAATACAAATATTATTTATATATTAACTAAATACGACCCTGTTCAAATACACGTTACTCATATACCTAAATACCGTACGATCAGCGCTGATTGCCCATCACAACACAAAATCATTCCACACTTTGCAGCCAAAGATTAAACATCGCCAGTATTGGCTATTTATTCTGTAAGTTCAATAACCAAAATCCACACGATCCTACCGTATACGAACATCGCCAGTATTGGCTATTTGTAGATTATTCCGATCATACCTCACTATAGGAACATTGACAGTATTGGCTATTTTTATAGTGTTGCTCCATCCTAACTAGTGGTCGTATTGAGCAATAAAAAGAGTAAATATATTTTATACCTGTACTGTATGCTTTAAGCTTGTACTTAATTAATCCGTTTAAATAAATGTCATTTATTATGTCTTTTAACTAGAACCCATGATATAACTATGTTTTTAGTTTACTCCATAATAACTCCATACCATTGGCAGCTAGAAGACCATTGAAATGGTGGGGTCATTTTTTTTTAAATTTTAAAAGTATCAAAAGAATAGTGGCATTAGGATGGATAATAAAATATTTTCTATGAATTCTATTATTGCCAAATATCATCTGTTTGTTTAATATCACTAGAGGGGCCCGGCGCTAACGGTCCCAATAGTAGCAACGCCGATGCTGCATACTAGTTAATCACTATAAATTTCTTAACGCCAGGTATATAATAATAAAAATTCCACTAAAACTGGTGCTGAGATAAAAGATTAAAAAACTATTTGACATGCAACAAAATGACTACAAAAATAACACAAGTTAAGCTGTAAACACTTAAATACATAGCAGATTGATCTTTAACATTTGACTTAATTTTTATTTAAGATTTTCTTTATTTACTGCCCATTAAAAGTTTTTAATTATTTCCCAATATTAACTCTCTCTATACACATGCACATAATTATCGACTGACACACTTTCAAAAAGTATTGATAACAACAGATGATTGAACGAAACATTTTCTAGTAATGTTACAGTTAAATAAAAAAATAATCAAAATTTAAATTTAATTTATTACCAATATTACATGCCATAGAAGTAACGTCACGCCTAGTGTTGGTTGGTATGTAAAATGGCCCTTTTCATAAATTTACGAAACAAATTTACATAAAAATACACTTAAGATGATCCATATTTAGCTGAACTAATCAATTTGAAGTGTATCACTTGAGAATTTACAAATTGTTTTTTTTTTTTTAATATAAATTACACTACAGCTCACTAATACACAGATTACAACATCACAGCAAAATATTTTCTTTTCTTTCCATTTTTCATATAGGATGAGTGTGGAGTTAAAATCAATCGTTTGTTTTGAACATACATAATTTCGATTACATAATAATACATCATAAAAATGGATAAATATCACATGCTGCGGAACAAATTCATTAAATTAGATAATCATTTATTATATCCCATAATGAAAATATTTATGTCGAGTGTATGTGCATAGATAGACGGATTATTATCTGCGTTTTGGATGATTCGGGACCACCCACTTTTTTTTTAATGGTTTTTGTGTAGAGCGATCAATTTTTTTTTTTTTTATATTGTTATTTTTATTTTTATTATTATTATGATTAAATTATGGCAGAGAGTATAATGTATTGTTTGGAACTATGTTTGTATGTATTTTTAGCGTGTTATAGAATAGTTTAAAATTTGATTGTGATTCAACTTAGATGATTGGCTGACTATATATTTTTTATTATTATATAGAGATTTATGGGTTTTTTTTTTTAAACCTAAAACAAAATTGTGCCAGAAAATTATATAAAAATGTCGTGCACTGTTACTTGAGATTTTGAATAAAAACACATCACATTCATTTCCATGCATTATATTCGAATTTCTGTTAGATTTTAATTTTAATGACAATCAGTATTATGGAATTGGAAACGAAATCGAATTGATTCAGCGAATTTTGGGTTATCATTTCGTTACGTTTGGTGATGTCCTAAGTAGTGGGGAGGTGTTGAGTTTGTAGTTTGATTTAGTTTGAAATAATTAGGAAATGGAATGATTAAATATTTTAGTAATTAATGTATATAATTTGTCAATGAAATATGACATAGACAATGTTTGGTGTAAGTCTAATTGTATATTTTTGTATGTATGTATATATACTAAATTGTACGATTTGTTATAACCCTCGTATAACGCGGAGGTTAGGTTCCACAAAAATGCCGCATTATACGAGACAAGGAATGGAGTTAAAATGGTTTCAATTTATTCGAATAATTCGCAACGCAGCCCATTAAGTTGAAAAATCAATATTTGGAAATTTTAACACCGTGTTATACGAAACTACATTCGCCTCGTACAAGGGACGTCTGAAATTTCAAAACCACGTTGTCGAAAACGCGTTATAGAAGTACCGTATAGAAGTACGAAGATTACCTGTATCTCTTCTACTCTAATTCAATTTCTTCCTCCGGGATATACATTTTCTCTCCATGCTTTTGTGATTTTTCATAGTTGCTCATTGTTACACCGGTCAAACCACCTTATATTTATTATAAGCGTCATAAGCGAATAATCAGAACTTTCCAGGACTTACATATAGTGAAATCACAAGTCAATTCGTAAAATCCTGAATTTTATGTTTTTAGAAATTTGTGGAATGCTCCAGACATAATTAAATATTCTGAATGCGTACCTATTCTTTAGTCTTCCTAATTCGATGGGTAATTTCTATTGTTATCATGATCAAAATGTATCAATTTCAGATTCAATTTTCCTCAAGATTTTCCAAATAAATCGAGCCAATTTCTTATAAGACCCTTTTTCATCCTTTTTTGTTACTACACTCAACTTTATTAGAAAATAACCATTGGCCATACTCGAAATCGTTAACGAAAAGTAAACGGTGTCAAGTTCACCAAAGGTTTAATTAAATAGAGGAAATCTTTTTATGCAATAGGTACCCTATTAGCTTTAAATATGTATATGTATACAGATACTTATGTAAGTAAAAACCCATCCAACCATATTGTGAATTGCTTTACTAAAACAACGAACAATTTACAAAATTAACCAACCGGAACAAAAGTTAAGATGCTTATTATGTTTACTTAACTTAAAAAAAAATAAAAAAAAGAAGACTGTAATTATCCATAATATGTAGTTAGGTACTTAAGAGGAAGAAAAAACTGTGTTAACTTTAATTTTTTCGGGAATACAAAAAATTTTCCGGAAATACCATAAGTTTATAATATGCAGATATCTACCGGAAAGGTAATAGTCATCCATATGCGTTTAGAAAGGATCACTATACCAAAACAAAACATACATATAAATACCTACCAACTATAAAATTTGTTCCCAAAAAAAAAACACACAAATCTCTCTTCTCTCTCTCTATATATATATATATATATATGTATATGTGGAGAGGTATCATGTTCCCAACCACTGTATCTTTTATTATCAAAACAAATGAAGAAAATATTCAAATGGGGAAAATTCAAGATGAAAATCGTACCAGATTGTAAACAACGAAGGGAGCAAACAAAACAAATTTGAAGGAACTGAACCATAAACGATGGAAAAAAGGTGATTGATGGTAATAAGTAAAATGGGTTGTTTGTAATAATTTCAAGATTTTTTTTCTTTTTTTTTTTTTTTTTTTTTTGAATTATGACGGTGAACACTAGAGATTGGGAACGAAAAACGAAAATAAAAATTGCCACATGTTGAAAAAATAAACAATTTATAATACAAAAAATAAAAAAATAAACAAAATAAATATTGTTTTATGATTTTCAATTCATAGAAATTGGATGGCCATAAAAGGGTATTTACTTTATATTATAGGAATAGATGTGTGAGAATAGCAGGGTCATAGATATCGGGATTATTGGGGGTGGTTTCATCGATAAAATATATAAAGCCAAAAAAAAGTATTAAAATTTACAATTGAAGAAAACATTGGGTCTGCGTTGATATCAAAATATTTATGCTGTCGTCACCCTCTGAATCACGCTTATATCGGATTGTTCAAAACCTTACAATTGTTGAGTACAACATTAAAGTTGTACGTAAATTTATTTACTTGGGCTCGCTGGTGAGAAGTCAACCGAACACCAACTCTGAAATAAAAAGGAAAATTCTTCGAAGTCAACCGGTGTTTCGACGGGCTAAGGAAACATTTCTCATGTAAAGTATCAACTGGACTACAAAAATCCAAGTATAAATAACGTTAGTAATACCCGTTCTAATGTATACATCAGAAATCTGGACTCTGACTAAACGGGATGAGGTTTCCATCTGTGCGTTTGAGAGGAAGTTATTGAGAATCATTTTTGGTCCTATCCATGAAAATGGTTTAAGGAGGAAAAGGTACAATCAAAACAGAACAATAATAATATTGTCTATTAAAACTGGAAGACTTTGCTGGATTTGTGCAAATGACGATCAAGTCTATCTAGGGTTGTACGGACGATGAATCAAGAAACGAACTCTAAGGCATATTTTGTATGAAAATGTCGAAATTCAGTAGGATTGATATCTCAGAAATTTATGAATACAATTATTCTTAAATCTTAATATTTTTTGAAAATATAGACGGGAAATGAGGACAGTTGCAGGATTTAAAGATGCCTGTTGTGCAAAATAATAAGTACGGAAAATTAAATGCTATGAACAACCTCATTGGCTCAATTTTTTTTTTGCACACCACTGGTATATTGAATAATTTTGTAGCCTTTCCACGGGTATTTTTTTTTAGACATTATGTAGGTCAGTCGATGAGTTTTCGTACGTATATAACAGCAAAAATGACAATTTCATTATTTTTTATCCTTCCATAACCATCACTCTGCAATTTACATTATTTCTAAATAATCCAATCACAACTCCGAACATTCAATTCGAAATAGTTTCACAAACAAATTTGACTTTTAATGTTTCTAAGTAATTTTCCTCGCATTTTCTTCTATAAACTTTATATACAGTGGTGTGCAAAAAAATATGCTAATATTTTCTGAAAATATGGACTGGAAATAACGACAGTTGCAAAAGTTGGGAAGGGTTTGCGTTGTGCAAAATAATAAGCGTGAAAATTAAATGCTATTTTAAATACTAAATTAAATACCTCATTAAAACTAAAAAATGAAAGAAATCTATTACTTCATAACTTTAAAAATTACATTCCAAAGTGAAACAAATAATTCACATATTTAGTTTATGGTTTTAATGAGCCATTTCATAGCATTTAATTTTTACGCTTATTATTTTGCACATTTTCCAGTCCATATTTTTAGAAAATATTAGCATTCAAAAATAAAGAATAATGGCATTCATAGATTTCGCAGATATCAATCCCAACAAGTAAGAGAAATTACTGAATTTCGACTTTTTCATACAAAATATGCCTTACGTTTATTTTTTTGCACACCACTGTACTCAAATTTTTTTAATGTACAAAATTTCAAGAATTCCCGCAATATATATCGAAGCAATAACAAAAACAATGCGAACATTATTTTATTTAATTAACTCTTTAGACTCTTTAGAGGTAAGGTATTATTGATTAGCAATTCATATTTGGATAGACTCTAAACTCTTGTTTATATACACAAAAATATCATACATTCCCTTATTCCTTTTCGAATGGAATTAATATTGTTATATTATTATAATATCTCTACATTTAAGGATAACGATACTTACAAATATACAAAATTGGTTTCAATTGCTGCAGGGTTCAAAATAAATTTATTTGCCTGCTTTGAAAAATATAGCAGCACACAGCGGAAATTCGACAAACGAAAATATAAAATTAAATTGAAAAACTTTTAATTTCAGTTTATATTTGAAACGACTATATGACGATAGTCATAGCATTGCTACCGAATATATATTTTCCTTACAATCATACATGTATGTATAGTATTTATGTATGCATGTATGTATGCATAAGCAAAGCAGGATGTGTACTTTGTATTATATGTATGTATGCAGGCATTTCATTAAATATTATACATTAAAGTCATAAAACCACCCTTCTTTATATTTTTAAATTGTTACATAATATGACCCAAAGACCGTAAAACATTTTTTACCATCTTAAATGCCATTTATTATAGACGAGCGCTAAGAGACACCCATCTGTCAGCGAGATCGTTTCAAGACAACAACCAAAATGTAAAGAAAAAAAAAGAAGAAAAAAAAAAGAAAAGAAAAACCAAGAGGAAAAATCATCGCACCCACCCGATAAGTAAAATACTGAAAGTTATGAGTGGCGATAGATATGACCGTCTTATGTGTGATGAGACGAGAGTATTTATTCTATTATAAATACAAAGCACTTAGTTTAAAAAAAAAAAAAAAAAACAAAAAAGAATTTCTCCAAAAAAAAAAAAAAAACTTTAAATGTCCGTCCAAAGTTAATATCCCTAAAAATGTCACTTAACACTTATAATGGGGATGAGACAATTATTTATTTCTTATATATTTTGTTTTTGTTTGTCCTAATCTCAAGTGGGCGAGTAGGTATATGTAATGCAGAGATTTTATTTTTGGAAAATTTTAGATGTTTTTTATGCGTTAAAGAAAAATATAATTATGAGAATTTAAGATTACGGCTATAGGATTAGATAAGATGAGATGATGCGACTGATGTTTGTGTAGGCTTCAAAGTGGGTGTTTTTTTTTTTTTTTATTTTATATTTTCTAGTTGAGGGGTTGAGTTAAGTCCTTTTGCCATGGTTTTTTTTTATGTATACGTACAGATGCTATGGAATTAGTTTTCAGAAAGTGTTATAGATGTTCTCAGGAAAATGGCCGTCTTTATACTTTATATGTACCTAATTAACTAAGTACGTATAAAAAAGAAATGAGAAAAAAATAAATATTATGAATAGGGTATAGGGAGGCACCCTCGATCGGCCATCCTCCAGTAGTAGACCACTATAATCGAAAATCGCAAATAAAAAAGACTATAATGTGAGATAATTGGTTAGCTTTTTCTATTTTAAAGAGGACAGTTTCACACTTAATTTTCAGCATCCATACTTTTACATGACGAAGTATTAATTTTTTTAAAAAACATTTTTACCCTTTGAGTGGTTCAGTTCCAGAGTTGTCTAACCAACAATTACCCTAAAATGAGATATTTATGTTCAAACTTAGACACGATTTTAAAAATAACGACTTAACGAATCACAATAATATGTCTTCTGCCATGTTGTAGGAACTACCTAGTATATGAAAATTAGTCAATTACCTAGAAGTGCCTTATAAGCATATTTTTGTTGAATAGACAACTTAGGCTCACAACACTTTTTGTTAGCAATTACTGCCTAACATTTAAACTAGATGCCAGCATTAATGGAGGCAATTTCAAATAATAAACAAGTTTGGCACAACTAGAAATTACAAATTTTGTGGGTTAGGCAACTCTGACACTGAACCACTCATTTACCATTTAAAAATATAATAAATCAAATTGACCTAACAGCATTTTTTTTGGTAATTCTTAATATCTAAACTTTAATGTGTGTCCAACCACTGGTGTTACTACCCTAATAATACAAATACAAGCAAACATAAATCTTTCTCATCAGAATATAGTCTTTAATTGAAACATTAGGAAAAGCTTATCATAAAATTAAAACTCGAAACAAAGTTATGTCGCTTTCAAGTTTCAAATCAATCAACGATAATAAAATTATCAATTCTAAGTAATAAGGACACATAATTTAATAGATTTTACAAGAAAATATAGAATAATTCGATTTATATGTAAAGGTCCTGAAAGAAGATCTG
The DNA here is from genome assembly GCA_026745375.1 of Platyura marginata. Classification (NCBI taxonomy): domain Eukaryota; kingdom Metazoa; phylum Arthropoda; class Insecta; order Diptera; family Keroplatidae; genus Platyura; species Platyura marginata. The sequence continues at coordinate 28,828 of JANSTT010021395.1, read as the reverse complement.
CACATACATACGTAATGTAGACAGACTGAACTGAAAGATTTAAAGTCCGGAAATGAAAATGAGCAAATATTACAATAAAATTGTTTAACTTCAGCCAACATATTCGGATTCCAGTCCGGGATGCAGTAAAAATGTGGTCAATGGCGCAAACTTCATTTTTGCTTTTCTTGTTCTTGTTATTATTGTATTAATTTTGGTTTTACTATTGCATCCATTTTTTAAATATTTAAAATATAAACATAGATGTGCCCACTACTCATAATAATAAACTAGTGAAAAATAAGTTCCCACGCAAGGCTCAATTATTTAGAATATGTGGTCCATCCACTACTATCAGATATTACTACTTAGAGTATTACTTCTACTTTTTTATTTTAAACTCTACTGTTTTAATTGTTGTGTTCTTGTTTGTGCTTAAAGACCTCCTACAAATTGAAAATCGAATTTTAATAAATTTAAATTAGTCGAAAAGCCATGAATTTATTTCTATTGGATTTTAGTTCTACTAAAGATCCGCAAATTATAATTTCTAGAACTGATTGTGCCATTTGCTCACTTTTTAGTGATGTTTCACTAATATTTTAAATTAAAATATTAAAACACACGCGCCGATCTCAGCCGTTCGTAATATAATCGCCATATTTAATATTCCATATTATTTTTCATTTAAACTTCGTTCACTATGCTAAAATTGTAGTAGGTATCGAATCTCGATAATCGATTCTCTGAGTGCGATATTAGTATTGCCAACTTTTGTGAATTAATAGTAGATTTTTTTCTATTTATTATAATTAATTAATATTTTAAATAATTAAAAAGGGATTTTGCCATAATGAACAGGGTTGTTCATTGAATACAAATAGTTTCTGAAACATTTCTTCTTTTATCTTTAAATGCTAACTATTTATAATGAGCTTAACTAAAACTATTTATAAACTGTGCCGAATACTAGACAGAAGTTGAATGACGAATACCAAACAACAAAACCAATTTATTTATAATGTCTTTGTACAATAATCCTGATCGATAAGAAGGTAGGTGGTAGAAGGTATGTCATGCCGCCAACCTATAATTTGGAACAAATTATTTCATTCAGAGAACATTCATAATCACAGCACAGTTAAACAAAAAAAACAAAATAAACATGTTTCAAATATTTTAATTTGTCTTAAACACAGCATAAACTTGCGTGTGAAGGCCGCTTTTCGTTTTATTTTCTCGACAATTTGTAATTCTATCAATAACTTAAGGTCTCAGATATACTTGTACAAAAATGATTGAGATAATCGACGATAAATTAATCCTGATTGTTGCGCTACATTTAAATTATGATTTAAATTACATGCTATTCGGTAAGTTTATTCAGTAATGGACTAAGGGAGATATCTCAGTCTATACCAATATTAACGCTTGTGTCTTATTTAACAAAAAATAAAAATTAAGATTTTATAAATAGAACGAAAAGTTCCACGCCTAACCGTTATGGGGTTGCAAATAACTTTGCATCACTGTCATTTCATCAAGATTACGTATGAAACTTGATAATTGCACGCACATACGGGTACAAGTAATTATACTTTGTTACTGGTTTCTACTTGAAACTGAAATTGCTTGTTCGATAAACAATAATCTGCCAGAGACACAAAATTTATTACAAATCATTTCAAAACTACGAGTATATCAGAATTCAGTCATTCTTGAATATCTTACGCTTTGAGATTAAATTAAATTTGTATTCATCGTTAAGAACGTCATTCATGTTAAATGTAAGTTGATGGGATGTCTACAACGAAGGTTCCTAACCTTATTTTCAAAGAGTGATTCGATAGCGCCCCTCTTGGTGAACTATATGTGTTGTATCGATACTAGTAAATACAAGAAAGTACTCTAAACTTTGATTTCTATACGGAGTACTATTAGCATCGATACATTTTTACTTTGTATCGAAAGAAAATAAACAAAACGATCGTAATGCATTAAAAAAACTGCATTGTTCATCATTCTTTCATGGTAAATATGACAATGTTCTCTTTCTGTTCTTCCACAAATTTTTTTTTTTTGGAAAATCATCATCGTCAATGAGGAGAAATAGAATTAAGAAAGCAAACCAAAAGCGCTGCATGACAGGATGACCTCAGTACTTTTCTATAATATATAATAATTATGTATGAAAGAAGCGTTTTTGTTCCGCCTTGTGTTTAAAACTTGTCGTTTGTGTTTATTTTCTCTCCGCGATAATGTAGAATGTGTGTGCCCCCCAATTGCATGTGAGGTTGCTACCGTCCCCCATAACCATCCCAGGGGGAGTGGCGCCCCCATTGGAAATTAGTGATCTACAACGTCAGATTAATAAACTTAAATAAATTTTTGTCATTTTATCATAAATTGATTTATTATCATTGCCCATCTATATTACTTTTACTGCTTTTGATTTCGCCACTGCATAAAATTTCACATATGTATTGGTTTTTTTTTTTTGCTAATAATTTCAATGCACAGCCCCATATAATATCACCATTTAAAGAAGACCAATTTAATTACGTTTCGTACCCAAGAACATTTGCTTCTGCGTAAAAAAAATTTGGTTTTGTATATCATAAAAAAAGATTTCTGCTTCTTTTCATAAATTTCTCATAATTTCTTAGAATTTTACTGTTTTTTATTTCCATAAGCTAATGTTTTATTATTTTTTTTTTATGCCGCGACCAAATGGAGTTTATGTGACTATTAAATACCCAGCATCAATGTTGTTGCACTCTTGGAGTAATTATATAATTAGAAAAATAAAATTTATGTTCAGCTATAAATTCCAGGTGCTATTTAATTGGTTGTATAGCAAAGAGAAAGGTTTTTATTTTTTTTTTATCTTCATACTCGTACTATACCTAGAGAGGTATGTATGTATGTATGTGTTTTAAAAGAAAAAAAAAATCTCTTTTTATTCCTTCACAAGATTGTTTTTTAGTATAATTTAAAAAATACTTAAATCAAGTTAAACATTTTTGGTTTAATTGCTGGTGGTAATATTTTCTCAAGAAAAATGGTGGTTGTCGAACAAAAATTACATTAAAAATTGTCTAGACATTTGCTGCGTAATTAGAGCTATAAAAAGTCGTAGATTGAGTATCTAAAGGCCAAACGAGCTTAAAGTTTTTAGCTTAAAATTAAAAAAAAATGAATTGTTTTGTGCTCTGCGGACACTTTAGTTGCAATTTTCGATATTTTATTTAGATAATTGTATTTGTACATACTCAAGATGTTTGAAGAAAATATTAATTATGCCAAAAAATCCAAATACAAATATTTAGAACAGTCTGATCTCGACAAAGTTGTAAATTGTTCTGATCTTGTGATCATTCAGCCCAATTTCGTAGTTGATAATCTAGAAATGCGATCAACCTACAGGCGGATAAAAATGTTCCTCTCTAAGAAATAAACTACCGACCAAATGGCTCAGTGGATTGAGTGGTTGTCTTTGGAGCGGGAGGTCCCGGATTCAAGTTCGAATGTGGTTGAAAACAGAAAAAGTTTTTCTCTGGTGTGTTGACTTTAATCTGTGGCCTGGTTTTAAGTTACTCTGATTGGAGGGATAAGTTTACACAATGATAAGATTAAAAAAGAGAACCATGCTGGGGAGACGAGGCTTTTTTGTTTCTAATGATTAGATTTGGATTTGGTAAAACAATAGAGTAGAAATAAATGGAAATTTTGACCAAAGTGAAGAAGAGTTTTTGATTTTAATTAATTAGCGAAACAGATCGAACGGAAAGATATAAATTGTAGAGAAAAATCCCCAATGGCAGTGGACACTTGGAAACAGGCATCATATCATATTTCGTTGTGTTATAAATAGACTGTCCCATCCCCTCTATACAATTTTTTTCAAAGTGTGTGCTCTCCTTAAATGAAGTAACAAATAATGTACTTACTTATTGTCGTAGATCAAATATTATTCACAGTAAGCTATCCACCCTAATTTATGTAAAAAAGACTAATCCTCTGGTCGATTTATAGCAGCGGTATATTTTTATTGTAATTAGGCTGTAATTTGGTTTTTCGAGGAACTAACAAGAAACTAGCCAGAATTTTGAATCCAGGAGATTAATGATTCACTCGAAGACACTCATAACTAATAAATATCTTCCAATCAATTTTACATACAAATTATTACACATTCAGAACATAAAAAAAAAACAAACAAAAATCCTTAATTTATCCTTGTTTTGATAACAAAAAAACATTTAAAATAATTTAATACATTTGATTACATCTTTAAAAACCACATTTGTATCATCCGAACACAATTTAAAACCATTTCGGACTAATAAATCTTTTTTATCTGAATTTATCCTATTTTGTATAATATACACATATAATATAGCATAAACATAGTTATAGATGACGTATGTACATATATCCTTATGTAAGGACATAGAAAAATACAAAGAAATAATAGAGAGACGAAAAATAAACAAACTCAGCATGGCTGGTAGAAAAATATGTAAATATAGGTGTAAGATGACAAAGGTTATGCATAGTTCCTACGTTTTATATGAGTTTATAGTCGACTAGGCATGTATGTATGTATATATAACTAACACAATATTCATCCCATTACTTATGACCTTAATTACAGAGGAATCCTATTTTTTACCTGCCTTAATGTGGTAAAAATAGTTGCTCGAGCTAAACACTATTTAAACAGAAAGTTATTTTGCTAAGCACGAAACGGAAGGTGTTATAATCTTTATGTCACGATGCTATATAATTTGTAACTTTTAAAAGCGACCCTTTCTGTTGGGGTTGTAAATTAGCAAACAATTACCCAAAACATGGAATAAATTTTCAAGTTAAAGAAATTCCTTCTTATTAATTTAATTTATTTAACCACAATTTTCACTTTCATTCAAAAATAGCACCGTTCCGTGTCCTAATTATGTATTATGTATAAATAGAAAGTCTTGTTTCAATTAAGTGAAAAGTGTACGATGTAGATATATATTTTGATTAATTAATTTTAATTAATTTTTAAAGTACCTATTCGTTTCAATGAACACATCGCTAATATGTCATACATACATTATAAGTACATATTGTCGCGCAAATAGAATATTCCAGTCATTTACAGAATAATTATGGCAACATTTGCGTTAATTATTTTTAAAAAATCTACCAACAATTCCAAGAAATTGGCAATACCGCTAGCTGCTACACAAAAACAATTCTGTGCATCTGTGACAAATTTACACAGTGAATAGAGATTTCATCACATTTATAATGTAGAAAATTCATCTCTCGGTTCTCTTTTTGTTCTCCTTTGTGACAGAACCATATCCCAAGTAGAAATATATCCCAATCAAAAATATAAGGTGGTAAAAATGTTATTAAGAAATATAACAATTACAAATATGCGTTATGATGGTTCTATTTTAAAGTAGAACATTTAAACAAAAGAGAGATCCTCTTTAGCTGATCGTTCTTTTTTATAACAGAACCGATGTCCGATGATATTTTTTTGGTTCTTTTCATACTTGTTTGAAATCATAATTAGGAAAACCAACGCCGGTGCTACAGTTTTTCAGTGTTTATAATTACATCTTTATAGAATATCCTAAGATAGAAGTCTATGCACGACAATGGTCTATAGACACCTACAAATTAATAGGCGCCTAGAATATAATAAATAAATTTAATGAATAAAGCTCCAAGTGTCTCTAAATAGAAGATTCTGTGGTTTTGGAACAGTTTTGTTTTTGTCAAATTGATTTTCTACTTTTTAACATATATCCACACATACATGCATGCATATACATATGTGTGTGTATGTATTAGATACGAGATACGACTATACAATTACCCACTACCATTCAATAAAATTCCCAAATAAAGACCATATTTTATTGAATAGCGTGTTCAAAAAACATTTGATATTGGAATATTTTTTTTTTGTTGTTATATTATGGCAAAATAAAATTGCTTTTCCAATTTCTCTATTTTGCGAATTTTCCTTCCATAAACCATATTGGCAAGTTATTTTCAAGCGAAAAAATAATTCATTTAGTTTTTGACTTATCATGATTGACGGCTAGATTAATGGCCTACAATTACGAAATAGTTTTGATCTATTAAGACTAATATTTGTTATTTAATTGGTGCTTATACAATCCACTTGTGAAATTTCAAGGGTGCTTTCGAAAGCATAATAAATTCAACAAGAAAAGAGATACGTAAACAAAAATTGAAAAAAAATTCTATCTTCAAATAGATAGTTGGTATTGGTGTTGCAATAACATTATCCAAACGTAACTAAGACCGGAACAAAACTGAATATTTTACTATAACGTTTTCGTGATTGAAAAATCAAATATCGTCATCTTTTACTATCAGTGACCGGAAGTTTTATGAAATTGTCTACTTTTCATTGAAAAGATAGTAACTTTGTTAATATTAACAATAGAAGAAAAAGTAAATAAACATAATTTATAGATAATTTAAAATACAATAGATATATTAATAATAAATTTTCTGTAAGACAATTGGTGTCTCTTGCTGGCAGCATAAAAAGAATTTTTTTGAACCCATATTTTTTTTCTTTCCGAATATCCAAAACGCAGGGCTACATATAAAATTTCATTTTCTACATACAAATGTGATGCGCTCTAATGTACGTATATAGAAAAAATATAATTATATAATATGAACATTTATGTACAATCCATTAGGGTGGCTCATGTTTTTTTTTTCAATATAAATTTTTATTCAGCAATATTTAATGAAAAATCATACCATAAAAAAGTTGAATATATTTAAAAACAAATTAATTTTTAAATTTCAAGGCATCAAAATGAGATTTAAATTTTCAAAATTCCTATTAAATATTACAGATTTAGATCCCGACATATATACACATCGTTCGATTCATACATTCCTCGGCTTTAATTTGCGAGTCTAAACTCAAATCCCCCGATTTAAAAGACATTCCCAATTGTTGACACCGTAATTTCGACCGAAATGTACCAACCCTAATGACCCATGATTGTCTAAAATATTTTTTTCTATATATTTTTTTAAGGATTCTTATTAGGAAAAATTGATCAAATCTTAATAATTTAATAAATATTCTTAATCTTTGCGCTCACCTAATATTCATCTCTAGCTTTAGTGGCGCATATTTCCACAAATTTTTCATAGATTTTCTGCAGATTGATTTTTCACTAATGTTCACTATAAAAACAAATAAATTAAATTATAAAGTTTGTCTATTATTAGTTCACTTTGATTTTTGGTTTGTTTTTTTAATCTCACTACATCAATTTAATCAACTTTCACTGTTAAATATAATTTTAATTAATTCGTATTAATTATTATCATTAATTCAAAATGTCATCTTACTACGTAGTCGTAGATTTAGAACGTAGAGGTAGATGATATGAAACAATTTACTGATTCAATGGAAGCTTTTTACAATTTTTTTTTGTTAAGTTGGTTGCAATTAATTTTCTGTTAGAAAGTGACGCGATGATAATATTGGTAAGTCAAAGCAATACAACTAGAATGCATATAACTAGAATACAGTAAGGTACAAAAATAAGTGAACTAACTAATTAATTAATGTAATGTTTATTTTTATCCATGTGATTATTAACGAATTTTTTTTTTAAATAACGTAACGAAGGGGCGAAAAATAATTTCGTTACGTATAAGAATCCGAAACATTCCGAAATACATTTTTTTTTTTGGTTTTCCAACACTGTTTTTTTTTTGGTTTTCCAACAATGGCTTATTAAAATCTTATAGGTTTCCACTCTCCAAGGACTTTGAAATAGAATAAAATCAGATAGTCCTACATATTTGGTTTAATCATTAGCAAAATAGTCTCCAGTTTGGATTTGCACGTTGGCATAATAAGACCACCTCTTGGTCTTATGCTATATCTCTAATTAGGAATAAGATTTGTTCATTTTTCTTAACTTCTGCCGCTGTGGAGTTAAACTAATTCCTAAATATTTTTTTAGAAGATCCAAAATCACTGTATATGTATTGGTCATTTTGTCTCTGATCCAGTTGACCTGAACATGGTTTGTACATTTTTTTTATTTCATAAATAGTGACCTTAATTCCGAATTGTCTTGTCGCTTTATACAAAGAAAATTCTAATGTCTACTATTGTACATATGAACTAAGTTAAACCTATTGTGACTTAAAAACAAAGTCCTTCCTTTTCAAACATTTATGCTAGAAAAAAATGCATAGAAAATAAGCCAAATGTATAATAAAAAATTCTGCTAAAGAAGAAGCGAAACAAATTCTGGGAGACGCCGCACCCCCATGCCTACGATCCCTAATACTGCTAAAACAAATTACATCCTCTCATCTCTATAATTTCGTTCATTTTTATGTGCTGACAATTTTTTTTCTTTTTTCTTTTTTAATGTTTTAATATGCGAAGATTTGTACATTGTGTTTACTCTCTGATAACATTCCTTCCTTTCATTATCCATTCGAAGAAAGCATCTCTATAAGGCTAAAATAAAAAAAAAAAATTCAACCCTTAAAAAAAATTATGTGGCATTTTAATAGCAGCTTAACGCATTTTTTTCTCCTCTTATTTTACGAACAGTGGCTCACTTTCTATATTATATACGAAAAAGCTCTCATTAAGCCAGATCCTGTTGCGTTAATGAGGCAAAACCATCAAAACGGCAAGATTCACGCATTCCAACATAATTTACGATTATAATGATGATGGTGGTTGTCCGTATGATTCTAATGTCTATGTGTAGGAGTGATGATGGCTCATACATACATACATACATAGACATACTGTATAATACATAGGCACATAGATGTGTGGGTGTTATATACATACATAAACAATCATAATAATAAAAGAAAACGAATATGAAATAATTGCTATATGTACACCTTCGCTGGAGAGTTTCCATAAGAATGAGAAATAAAATGACTTTATGATAGCCGAAAACATTATGGGATGTTCTATTTAACACTCTGGATACCGACAGAAAATGCCGTTAGGTTCCCGTTTCCATAATCAAATCATAAAACCGAAAATAACAAAAAAGAGTCAGATATTTTTGGACTATGTACCTTTTTAGAGCTTTTTTATTAGACAATGAAGTCGTTTATGTTCTCATATGTCTTAGGTGCTTGAGATTGTTACCATATATGAAGTTATATTCCATATATACATATATGTACATACATACCTACTATATAGTACATTCTAATCTTTCTTAGGAAATTTTTGGGGCTCTGACAAAAAGTTGCGAAAATAAAAAAAAAAAAAAAAAAATACGAAATTGATATCTTGTTACTCATCTCATATGTGATAACTGATTGATCAAAATTTCATTATTTATATTCCGTTACATGCCTGTTACGAAGGGTTTTTACCGCCCCCCTTTTTTTTTATGTGTACACACGACGGGAGCTTTATACGACGTATATATATAGAGGAAAAATGATTTTTCGTGTATTATGAGCAGCCATAATCATATCGTAAGCTAGATAGCTGCCAAATATTGTTTGAATTATTGAACAGTGATAGGAATAGAAAAAGGGAAATAATTTATTTAATGGAACGTCTTTAAGGATAAATTTGCAGATGGAAAAACAAACAAAATGGGAAAATATACGGTGGGTAATTCATTAATTGGAAATATTATACTTGGGATGTTTCTAAGCAACCAGAGAATCTTAAACTTAACATTTCTGTTATTCGATTCTTATGCGTGTATCGTATATCGTATGGTACACTAAAATAGACGAATAATTTGATATCAAATGAAATACGAGTTCGAAATTTCGATTTAATGTGATAATTAGTTATTGAATATGAAAATTGACATGTTTCATTAAAAAGCATCTTGCTATCGATGTTATACATTCCATACTTAAGAATTACAGATTTTGAAAGTTAAATATTCGCTTGAGTAGGTATCCATCAGAGATTCTTGCGTACAGAAATATTTTATGAACTAGCAGTTTTTTTTTTGAAAATTCTTTAAATGAAGAAATATCGAAAAATTGATAACGCCATTAGAATGGCCATCCCTTAAAACCCCCACATACCAATTTTCATTGAAATATCTTGATAAATAAGGATTTTCCAAAATCCATTTTCAAAACGGTACATGCAGCGCCATCTCTGATCTGAGTTACCTGCTACAAATTTATGAACTCCTGATACTTGAGGTGCCAATTAGCAATTTTTTTTTTGCCATTTTCGTGGGGCGTTGTTTAACAAAAAATTATTTTTAAAGCTTTTTTTCTGAAACGACGCCCCACGAAAATGGCAAAAAAAAATTGCTAATTGGCACATCAAGTATCAAGAGTTCATAAGTGTCAGCAGCACAACTCAATTCAGAGATGGCGCAACATGTACCGTTTTGAACTTTGATTTTTTTTAAATCCGGATTTTTGAAGATATCTTCGCGAAAATTTGGATTTGAGGGTTTTCGGCGTCGCCCATTTCAATGGCACTGTCAGTTTTTCAATATTTATGAATCTTGCAGATCTTTACCGGACATTTTTCCGACATCGAATTGATGCATCTTGTAGATCTTTATCTGAAATGCATGCAAAACAAAAGATGCATTTTTAAGTTTCTCACAATTTATTGCAAATCAGTTTTTAAGCTTTAAAATACATTTTATTAACAATTTATTTATTTTTAATTATTCTGGGCACCTACAATCCTAATAAGTGGATTCTTGTTCCAATTTGTTGACAATAATGGTTTAGTCGCGAGAACTTTTAAGTTGCCAGATGTTCTTCTCCAAAAAATTGTTCTTTTCTTAATTTTTCGTAATTATGAGGTGTAGTGTTGTGCACACGAATACATTGAGAATATTCCCTCTTTAAAAAAAAAAAAACAATGTGATTAAGAGATATTTTGTGAATATTTCCCTAACTAGTTTCCGATTGGAGAATTTTCTTAATTATTTCTTAAAATTAGAAAATTCTTGAAAAATTGATTGATTCTTACCTTTGATCAGTTTCGCTTCCGTTGATGATTAGTCTGCTAAAAAACATCCCAAATAGAATTGGATTTTTTCGGTGATTATGTCTCGACCATTATTACACTCTGGAAATTGTCAGGCGATTATCTAAAATGTTAGAAATTTTTATGTTTTTTCATGTGAACTTTAATTTTCTCAGGACTATTATAGTTCCATCACCTGATTTGATGTTTTTAAGCTATCGAAATGTACCACCTTAACAATTGGCAGTTGTCCAAATATTTTTTTTCTTGTAGCACCTAACTAGCAAAAAATTGGTTCTAACAATGATCCCATATGAATTTTTTAGGATTTTCAGGATATCAGAATCCTGAATATGAATTCAACATAGAACTATTCCAATTAATCTACATCCCTAAATACCTATGTATGTATTGGTAATGTACAGGGTGTTCCACGAATATTTTCTGAAAGTATTTACTAATTGACATAAATGTTCTATATTAAAATTTAAAAAAAACTCCTTTTTACGTGCACAAATTTTAATAATTTAACAAATAATGCGTTTCGAAAACTAAGTTTTCATCATATTATTTTCAATATAAGATAAAATAAAATTTTTTTTTTTTTTAAATAGGTCATTTTAGGGTAAAACTTTTTCCTATTGTTCACATACCAAACATACCGGAGAAGAATAAAAAATCGAAATAATACTGCTGTTTTCATGAAGAAAAAAAAATTACTCTATACATCTTTTGAATTTTTGCAAGTGGGGACACCCTGTATATAAATGAAAATTACCATAAGAAATTAGGTTTCGACCTGGCACATAAAACGGATTTAAGTCATAAATAATATTTTTCAACTCATCTTCTATCGCTAATATGTCCTGAGAACACATAACAATTACCTAAGTACACTCACACACACACATTCATATGTGCAATATTAAGAGAATTATTCCGTAGAAAAATTTATCGCTGTTGTTTGTAAAATTAACTTTTGATATTGCGATGCGATGCTAGGCAAAGAATCTAACCACTCATAATACTTACTAAGCAATAACAAAAAAACAATCCATTTCGAATGATGTTTATTGGTGGGCCATTCACTGGCATTAGGGCAGACGTAGCTATTATCAGTTATTATTAGATAACAATTCGCTTAATCGTCGCATCACCATTACTTTATATTAAACGAATTTATTTATTTTATGTCCAATGGTTTGGCTTTAACAACAGAACGCAAACATAAATAATTTTCTATAACACCACAATATGGCATAGATGGCATAGGTTCAGTAATTTAAAAAAAAAAAAAAAAAAAAAAATTGTGCTGACAGTTGATTGTCGTCGCCGAACAATCTTTGTAACAAATGGTCCTCTCAACAACGACGTTCCCCATGTAAGAGTGTGGATAAACAAAAATCTTTAAGAAAAAATGGCTTCAGGCCAAAGTGTTTCTATATGAAGATAAATATAAGGGTTTTGAATGTGACTGTCGACATTTAATGACTTCTTTTTGTTTCGTTTTTTTTTTATTCTCTTTTTATATATATACATACATATATATATATATATATATAAATAGAAATATTGCACCACACACACTTTGTCCTAAGTTTTTTTTATACATACATACATATCCATATGTCTATACATAAATACATATAAACATACATAATGTATAAAACTGTACCAATGATATCTGGCAAAATAAAAATCCCGTTTCACCCTCAAGCGAATCACTTTATATACATACTATACATACTCGTAAGTATATAATATATTTTTTTCAAATTATTTCTACAAAAGAAAGTGTTTCTATACATAACTGGTTTTTTTGTTTTGTTTTTTTTGTTTTTTTTAGAAAACAACGTAACGTATATATGGAAATAATAACTGGGTTAACACATCAAAGCATGGGGAGAAAATTTTCTCTATCTTATTGTTGAAGTATAGTCACATAAAATAAATAAAAAAAAAAATTTAAATATCAGATCCCAGTAGTTATTAGAGATTAGAGGATTAGACATAAGAATAAAATATTTGTGGAGAAATTCCTGAATAAACTGACAGCAATATACAGAGGGTGTCCATTGTCCAATAATAACCGTCCCATTAATTTGAAACAACGAAATGCAAAGAAAACTTGGAAGTCTTATCTGCTAATCATGTTACAACATGAATTAACGTGAATAATAAACGTTCTTTTCTTGCAATATTGCAAGCAATTTAATTCAAATTTAGTTGCACAATAAATTTTGCCGAAGATGGATGCGAAATGCGAACTGATCAAAAATTTATTAAGGCGGCCGCAAACTGCAATATCATTTGTTTTGATGGGAAAAGTTTTTTTGGCTCCAGGAGTCTCACAATTCTCAAAATATTAGCTAGCATTGAAAAGGTTCAGAGAGAGAATAAAATTTCAAAAACGTTATGGTTTTGGGGTGGTATATTAAAAAATGGCACCTTGCCCCTAATTTTCATTGAAAAAAGACCAGAATTACTACCTCAATGAAGTTTTAAGAAATGACATGCTTCCGGAGGCCCAAAAACTATATCCTAAATGGGAACTTTCGTTTCCAGCCGTATTCTGCTTCTGCCCATGCAACGAAAAGGGTTCAGTCGTGGTACAAATTGAATTTTTTCGAATTCATCTTCCAAGGAAAAATGGCCAGCATTATCACTGACCTCAATCACTTGGATTTTTACATATAAGATTATGTGCTGCCGAAGTTAACTGCGACGTTAGGACAATGGACTTGCTCACTTTTAAAACCAAATTTAATGTAGTGCGCGCGCGCGTGTAATGACTTCCCAACAAGTTTAAGTACTGTCATTAAAAAGAACGGCGATAGATTTGAAAATTCATAAATTAAACTAAATTTGTTAATAATAATAACAATAAAAAATAAAGTTTGAATTAAAAAAAATTGAACCAATTTCTTTTTATTTCATTTAGAAAGTGGGACAGTTATTATTGGACACCCTATAAACTCTGCTCCCTAATCCCACATTTTTATCGAACTATTTTCATCGAATTGATTCTTTTTTAATTTTCATATTATTGAAATGACACATGATTTAGTCTACTGACCAGAGATCCTACTTACATGCATACACTTTTGGCTCACTGATATTATTCCATATTTTATCTAAATAGGAAACCGCACAGAAAATGGCACGCGTCCAACAGCAGAACAGCCTTTTAGCGTGCCAGCTTGCTAAATTCCCACAATATTACAATTTTAATAGATTTCTCTAGGAGGATTCATAAATATGTAGTTCAATAAATGCAGCTTTAACTGAAGTAAAAGAGTCCGGTTTTTCCATGTAGAGCAAGAAAAACAACAATTTTTTTGGCAAACCTACAACCTACACATATATAAAATACGAAAAAGTACTAAAATCCTTACAATTTGTAGGTGAGAGGGGGGGGGGAAATATTATTTTTGATAATTTTTCCCATAGTGTACGGATCATCCCTTTTTGTGGAAAACAAAAATTAATTTTTTACGGTGGCCGGACGACAATAAACTAATATTTACCGAAGTTACTTTGTGCTGAACATTTTAAAAGAATTTTTGCCGGTCTAATTTAGAATTTTCAAATTCAGCTATAATTACTAAATATTTGCGGTAGCCATCATAGAATTACAAAAATCAACATTAAATTGAGACTAAATAAATATTTCTTTTTAATCGGGGGCCTTCTTATGACGAATATATTTAAGCGCAGAGATTTGTTGAATACCTTTTTAGGTGAATAATCTGTGGGCAGGTGTAGAAATGTTTAAAATTAGCTATAAAGCGGAATTTGTGTCGACAACATTCTATAGATAGGATCTTTACATTAATTGTATACTATAGGATGGAGTGAATTTAAATTTAAATTTAAATTCATTTTTTTAGCAAGGGGTATGATTATGGAAAATTGTAAGGCATTCTAACAAAATTTCAGAATTGTAGCTCAATAGTTTCGTTTTGCACACAGAGCAGAAAGTTTTTGAGCAAAAGTGGCATTTTTCATGTATATATGACAGTTGAAAGGAGTGAGGAGACGTGGGCTTTTGAGCTCAATTAAAATGGGACTATTTAAAAAAAAAAAAAAAACTTTTTAATTTGATAAGAAAAAATGAAAAAAAAAGTGAGAAAACAGTAATAATGTAATAAAAATGTGTGGACCTTAAAGGGTTAACGTTTTCAAAAAATTTTATTTTGCAATAAATGCTGAAAATTTAAAATAATTCAAAATACAAAGTAGTATTAAAAACAAATCTTCAATATTAAGAAAGTTCAAAATTGAGTCCTTTTTTTAAAAAAAAAGTGGTCAAAATGTTCCAATTTCACTTTTTTCCATTTTTTCTCATAATAATGACTAGTTTTTAAAAAAAAAAATCTTTACGTTGATTGGATAAGAAAAATGCCTTGCCCCACCGGTGGTTGAAAGGATTCAAAAATGTTTACATGAAAAATATATTTTTTGGCTCAAAAACTTGGAGATCTTTACGCCAAACAAATATATTGAGCTATATTACTGAAATTTGGCCAAACTATCCTAAATATAAGTTGCCACAAACCGTTCGTTTCCAAATTTTGGATTTTTGAAAATTTCTCCAACCAACCTTATTCCACTCTATTGCGTATATGATAAAGTTGTTGAAGAGCAGTCACAAAAATACAAACGCTAAATTGGAAAATTTCTTTTGTAAAATAATTTTTGAGAACAAAAAAACAAATAAAAAACATTGGAAATTGAATCCACAAAGAGTATTTTTCGAAAAACAAACCAAAAAGAAATGAATTTTAAATTAATTAAAAGCGTATCGGTTATGTTGAGGAATTAAATCATTTGGGGGGGGATATTACAAAAGACACGGATATTTCTTAAAATAATTTTTTTTTTGTTGTTGTTGTTTGTTTGTTATAAAAATCATAGAAACTATATATATGAAGTATTTACCTTAAAAATATAAGAGAAAAACTTAAATATATTAAATACAAACCTTTATCATAGGCCTTAATTTTAAATTCGTATTTTAAAAATAATTATTTCCTTAATTATTGTTACAAAAGAAAAAAGAAAAAATGTCAGCAATGAAAATAAATCATTTTGGTTTTTTTCTTCTCTATAATTATTTACAGTAATTTTTTAAAAACGATTTTTGATTTCCATATAAAATTTTTTTCGTTCTTTTTATAAACTATACAAACACTATTTAACTGTGATAAATGGGAGTAAGAGAGTTGAAATTTTTTACGCGCATAATTTTAAAAATATATAGAATTTTGTATTTTGGTTTTTTTGTTTTTTTTTTAATTCTTTTCCAATTTTAACGAAGATTATCTCCGAAATGACCACAAAAAAATAATAAATTTTTTGCTTAATTTCAAATCCCTTACAACCACGTGATATTTTAGAACTTTAATTAATTGAACGGGTTTGCTTTGTGTTTGCTTAAAATTTTCATTTTTTTTTATGTACATAACTGCTGAATAAAAATTTCAATTTAAATTAACAATGATTAGACAATTTCTATTTCTAATTAGTAATATGATTCGATATCACGATTTTTTTATTTATTTAAATTTACTTTCTATTATTGGTCACACGATGTTTACACACTTTTCTTTTTACACTCACGGACACGGACTTGCACAAAAGTTTATTTTATTTTTTAATTTTTTATTTTTTTATTTTTAAATACACTAAACACTCATACACTTATGTAAAAAATAGTTTTGTCTCTGTTTTTTGTAATTATATTTTTATTATCGATGCCAATTTAGGCACGAGTTTCAATTGTTAGTCATTCTTTTGGTATCGTTCCCTTGGTGGGTGGTGGAGGTGGTGGCGGTAAAATCATTTCATCGATTGTGCACACCCGATCGTCTATGTGAAATGTGAAATTTATTTCATTGCCCGATTGTATTGCCGGTGCATCTAAGCTTTTTTCGATTGCCTCTGAAAGATTGGGAAAAGAAGAAAGAAAACACATGACAATATTGTTACCTTTAGAATAAAGTTAACCACTACCTACTACATTTATGTATGTATATCTGTACAATGTATGTACATGTACATTATGTTTGTATGTATGAATGTGAGTTTTTCATTTTATTACATACTCGTGTATACAGGTAGGTGTAGGTAATGGTTGTAAATTGATTTATTACATTTTTGTGCAATGGTTGCAGAAAATATTCTATTCTATTTTTTTTTTTTTTTGTGCTGTGTCAGCACTAGAAAATTACTTACCACTTCGTTTTTCCTCATGGGTGTAATATCTGGCTCGATGTCTGGAGTAACATACAACGCTAATTAATATAATTGCAGCAACTAATACAAATACAATTCCACAGAGGAATGCCAGCGCATTTATGTTGCCTAAGAGAGTTGATGGAGAAAAACAAAAGTTTATTTTAATTATTAGGTACCTACACGTGCATCGTATATTATATACAGTAATGATTAATTTTAATACTAACATAAAAAAAAAACTGTTATATCGGTGTACTTAACACAAAAAGGATAAAAATTACACCTCTACGAGGAATCGAACCCAAATGAAAATTAAATGCAATGGCTGGTTTAAAAATTAAACGAATTATCTATGAATTGATTTGATTATGACTAAGTACATATTTCAAGTAGTTTTTACTTTGTTTTTACAAGATCCTTATTTTAAACCTCTTTTTGAGATTAAAACTATAAATTCCTTCCGAACCGTATGAATGACATTGACATCTGTGGTAGTGATTAAACAACGAGAATCTCATTATATATAGTTTTAGAATGTGTCGGGCATTTTGATTGGCATGTGTCAACGACATGATTATTACGACAATTTATTTAATTTTTGGGTATCCCAAAATATAATGATGGTTAAAAAAAAAATTTTTAAAAAAGAAGTTTTTTTATTAAAAAATCTGTAATTCTGGCAAAAAAAGAGATATTTTCCAAAAATTGTTTTTTTTACTATTTTCTTTTGCAGAATTAACTTTAATTTCAAACAAATAAAAACTTTTGACTCTCTAATTAATTTTAAATCAATTTTTGAATTGATTTTTAAAAAAAAACCAAAAAATGTATAAATTTTTAATTTCATGAATAGGCACACTTTGAAACCTTTGCAAAAATGGAGCAAAATCCAAGAAAAAAAAATTTTACTAGTACGTTATTGGAAAAATTGATTTTTGTCCAAAAAAAAAACCTTTGTTTCTTTCAAAATGGTGAATGGTGCATTTTCAACAAAAAATCGTTCTGGGTGGAAGCCAAAAAATCAACCGTTTAGGTAATAGAGTTTTTACAGTATATCCCCTCCCTCCCTTCGGATATAATTTTTTTTTTTGGTTTTGCTATCTACTATTTCTTTAAAGACTACCACTAAAAAAGCACCCCTGCTATAATCTAAGTATGTATATATAAAATATCTAGAATCTAGATTAAAAGGAATTAACCGCTTGTAATTCGACTGCCATTTAAATGAAGTATGTACTTATGAACTTCATATATTCAACCGTAAGTAGAGATTTATTTGACGTGACGTGACGTAAAAAATTATCATTGTATAGTGAAAAAGTCACAAATCTAATGCATAATAACAACCAACCATGAATTCAACAAGTTCGCATCCGATTTAATGACATCACACTCCATTGTACAAAATACAACGAACGACAATGTCCCACAGGTATACATAAATAAAAATAAAATTTAAATTTGATTATCATCCCGTTCATATTGATATACCTCTTTCCAGAAAATTATGTGACGTGCTGGCAGCATCATGTCCCTCATCATGAATAAATTCCATACATTCGTCCAGTGCATTTGAATTGAGATCGGTTATTGGCGCTCCCCGTAAAGATTCAGGTAAAAAACATACCGGTGACAAATTCCAGCTCAGCTACACAACATACAAATACAAAAAATAGAGAATAGAGAAAAAAAAAAAAAATCTATATGTAAAATATTTACAATAATTTTATTTGTATTTCCACTTCCGGTGCTCTTTTATACTACCCTGAATCTCTAACGAACTATAATAAAAATTGTAAAAAATTTTACTTACTGATCCGGCCATATCTATAAGAGATCCCATGTGACATCTGTCGCATATAAGGGGATTGTTTTCCAGTTTAACATCTTTTATTTTTTGTAACTTTGCTGCAAGGGTGTCACCAATTCCATTAAGTTGGTTGCGTGACAAATCCAATATCTGTAAAAAAAAAAAAAAGGGATGAAAAGAAAAGCATTCGTAAAAAAATAATTCAACACACGCCAAATCGAATACATTACTCTGTTGGGGTTTGTTTTGCAATACGGTACTACTTTTACAGTGTACTACTGTCAAATTGATTTTTTTTTTTTTTTTTTATTATTAAATGTTATTTTTGGAAAAAATCCAAGAACTTCTATATTCTTACACACAAATAATATGTATATCTATGTATAAATGGTACAGAAACACTTCTTTGTGTACTGGCTTAGAATTTCTCTGTAGCATAGAACGATTTTATTTCATTTTCCCCTCATTAAAGGAATTCAAATTTTCTTTTTTTTTTTCCTTTTTTTTCATTACTATTTTAGGCTAAAGCCTCCTATTTCGTAAATATAGTGAATTCGAGATTAAAGTTTCTGATGAAATAATCTTTTGTTGAACGCTTGATTAACCGTCTTTTTAGCCATTCTTGACAAAATCATTAACTAGGAGTTTTTCAATTTCAGCGCAACGAAATGAAGACGAAGTAGATGAACAAGAAGCAAAAGAAGGAAGAAAAGAAAAAAAGTGATTCAATATTGTTTGCATATTTTAAGGCCTAAATGGAAATTCACGGTAATCAGATTTAAATAAAAGGCTTCAAGTAATTTATCGGAAAATGCTCCTGTTGTGTTAAAGGTCAATTTAAAGCAATTTTCTTATTTTTCAATTAACGTTGAGTAAGGTGTTGTGAAAATTTGAATAATTTGATCTTATTTATACGAAATGAAATAAGAAAAATCAAATAGCTTTTATACCAGATAGATATTGAATTTCATATACCTTATGCTTTATATATACATATTATGTATATATATTATATACCTAAATTAAATTTTTAATTAATACTATTTAAGAACAGAATATTTTATTTGTGTATATTGTCAATTTCATTTCTAAAAAATAGAATTTCTTTTAAAATATTTGACTTTATGAAAATAAATAGGTGTGAATTTCGTTGTTTTTTAACAAATTCGACACTATCTAATCAGCTATAATAAAATGTCTTCAAAACAAAAGAAAATAGACAATCAGTTGTGTACTACAGTGGCGGAGCATGAGAATTATTGATCCCATCGTCATGAGACTATTTAAAAAAAAAAAAACTTACGTCATTTTGATGGAAAAAAGTGGAAAAAAAATTGGGTTGAGTTTAAATTTTTTTTTTGGTTAACCCTTTCATGTTCAAAATGTATGGACCTTAAAGGGTTAAAAAAAAATTTTTGCCAAAAAATGCTAGAAATTTAAAATAATATAAAAATAAAGTTTCAAAACCAGTATTGAAAAAGTTCGAAATTTTGTCACTTTTTAAAAAATCGCCGAAAAAACGGTCAAGATGTTTGGCCAATTTTATTTTCCATTTTCTTCCATCAAAATGACGTAAGTTTTTTTTTTTTAAACAGTCCCATGACGATGGGATCAATAAATCTCAGGCTCCGCTACTGATTGTGTATATACACCAGCCACATAGAGTTCTTGAAAATGAGAGAGCAACATTTTATGTGTGACCGACATGGTGTTTTTAGAATTAGTTTTCAATCGAAATTTCTCGTCAGATCGATGGACGGTTGGCTAAATATTTTTTTTCCGATAGATATTCGAAGCAGCTAACTGGAAAAAAAAATTCTCCAAAAAAATGGGCTAGTAGTTTAGGATATGAATTTTTTTTAAGGAACTTTCATCGATAATCTAAGGGAAAATTGGGAAAATCTGAACAAAAATTTTCTTTTTCGTGAATTCTATAAATTTGATATTAAAATTAATAATTTTAACGTTTTTAATTGATTTGTGTTCATTTCAAATGATTTATATAAAATTTCACATGTATTTTCAAAGTCTGAACATTTACTATAAAATTTGATTTGTAAACATTTTTAATAAATACTTAACGACGAGATAGACCTAACATCTATCTATATATCGTTAGATTCGTAGAAGCCTCAGCTTTAATTTGCATAAAATTGAACTAAATTCTAACCCTCCGATTTTTAAAAAATAATTATTTTGGAAATTCTATCAAATTTATTGATAAATCTAGACAGAGTTTACAGACTAGCTCTACAAACTACAGAGCCTATATGAAATGTAGAAAATTAGGCCATTTCGTTTCATATATGATTTTGAATAAATATAATTTAGGCTTTCAAAACTTAGGAAAATTAAGAACTGTCAAAATTGGCAATAGACATAAATAGAAGGTACCTGTACCTACATATGTAGGTAAGTAATTTTTAATCCAAATAAATTATTTTTACGCATAATTGTATAAACAATTAGCTGATGTATGTAAAATGTTTCATTTTTCTATAAGTAAATTTAAATATAACATTGTTTTTGCAATTGTAATCAAACCCAAAAGAACCATTTAACTTAATTAAAGCATTGAAAAGAAATCTCCTTTAGCTTGAGTAAATTTTTAAATTAAAATGAATTCTTGAATCGTATATTCATTTTGAAATATAATTTCTTAGCATCTTTTTCATTTCTTTTATATTATTAAATTTTCATTTTCATTTTTCCATTCAACAAAGGTACAAGGCGTGTAACAAAGTCTCTATGTGTTCACAGAAAACAAAAGCTAATTCGTGACAGTCTTGAAGACAAATGCACGTACAAAAATACTTGACATTTTGTAGGATTTGAAACCAGCTGTAAACTTCAAATTGCGTTTTTTTTTATATACCTTTAGATAAAATTACAGACAAAGAAAAATATAATGCCTCCCCTCAGTTTTTTTTTTTTTTTTTTTTTTTGATAAATTTATTCAGGTCTGTGTATACTCAATTTTTTTTTTTTTTTTTCTTCTTCTTTTTTTGTTAGTTCTTTCGGTTGTTTTGTGTTTCTGTACGAAGAAAGTTTAATTTAGACTTGAAATAAGACAAAAATGTATTTTCTAATAATAAAAATGATCAATTTATTGAAGAAGTTAGAGAACTTGATACTTACATAGCTTAATCTCTATTGGTATCTCTATCTATGTATAGGAATGGCTGGCAAATAATTTAAATAGGGAAGAAACATAAATGGATTATTTTTCAAACTGATAAATATGAATAATAAGGCAAAACAGTAGGGAAGATATAATTGACTATGCCGATTACATTATACCTGTATGCGGTACTTATTTATTTATCTGCTACTTTGTCCTTCTCACTACATTTTTCTGTTTAAAATCTGCTAAAACTGCTAAATTTGTAGGGTGTGGAACTTTTTGATTTAATAATGGAATCTTAAGTTTTTTATTCTTAATAGTTTTTTTTTTCTAATCCGAATATATTTTGAGTAAATGAAAAACTCTGGAAATTATATCAAATTGATTGCAGCGCTATAACGGACGGGCATGAAACTTTTTGTTATATAAGAGATGTCTTAATTTTTTTATTCTCTGCAATTTTTGTTTTGTTCATTTTTTTCTAATCCGACAATTATAGAAAATAAAAAAATGAAGGTATCTCTTCACATAACAAATACTCTGGAAATTATATCAAATTGATTGCAGCGCCATAACGGCAGGGCATGAAACTTTTTTTATATAAAAGATATCTTCATTTTTTTATTCTCTATAATTTTTGTTTTGTTCATTTTTTTCTAATCTGAAATTTTTTTGAGTTAATGATTAAAAACCCGGAAATGATGAAATCTTCGTATTAAGTCTGATTAATTATATAGCTGGTCAAGTTTTTAGGTTGAATCACCCCCTGAAGTCAATGAAATGACTAATAATTCTATAAAAACTATTTCTATATGTAAACTTTAGGATATGTAATCCACTTCTGAATTTTATACATTTGTGTAGAAATTATTAAAGATTAAGAATACCAAATCAACTGACCATATTCTCGAAATAGTCAAGTTTGATGTACAACACTCATATACGAATACAATCTAATATAGACCAAAATTGGTTTATACAATATCCTACAATATCATTTTCCTTGATGTAACATTAAACTTCCTTGCAAAAATATTAAATATCTAATTCCAACTAACCTCAAGCTTTGAAACTGGATTTAGTATCTGCAGTGAAATGTTGTCCAAATGATTTCCAGAGAGATTAAGGGATCTTAGCTGACTGAAGGGAACCAATAATCCCAATGGCAATGGGCCCATTTCAGCCACAAACAGTGACTTCAATCCTTGCAGCATCTGAAAGCAGAAAATAGAATATCAAAATCCTTTTGGCACATAAACGAAATACGAATTCGCTTCTATAATACACTATGTCCCCAGCTATACGTAACTATACCCATACCCATATATAGATATGGGATGTGATGATAATAGTGTTGCCCTGAATGGATAGCAAAATACATATATGGATGTAGAAAGAAAGAATAATAGAAATCTCAGCAGAAAAAATATTATGTGAAAACGTGACTGGAATTTTCGATAAACTCCTTTTTTTTATTTTTGCTTCTTTTTTTTTAAACTCAAAAATAATTAGTTATATTAAA
Source organism: Platyura marginata (assembly GCA_026745375.1). NCBI lineage: Eukaryota > Metazoa > Arthropoda > Insecta > Diptera > Keroplatidae > Platyura > Platyura marginata. Next base: position 5,127 of record JANSTT010021395.1, on the reverse strand, counting down.
AAATATATATAAAATAACAGAGATATGTGCGTGCATATGTATATCTGCCATTTTATTCATTCTATGTAAGTATGGAAAAACTTTGAAAAGCTCCAATTTAATAAAATCAAACTCACTTGGAACGTATTTCTAATTTCAAACAAATCCATTTGGATATTTCCACTAATGTTAAGCGAATGTAAATTTTTCAATGGCTCCACGGTGGCTGGTTCCAATTTTCCAAGTTTATTATAAGATAAATCAAGATATGTTAAATTCGTTAAGCTGGTAAATGCATCGTTTGTTACTTTGGCCAAACGGTTTCTGGAAAAATCTGAAAATTTTTATTGAAAAACTGTAATATTTTATAAAAGAAGGAAAATATTTTTTAATAATTTGTACCTAAAAACTCAAGACTTTTTTGTTTTACAAATAGATTGTCAATAATGACCGACAATTGATTACCGTCGATTCGTAATTTTCGCAAACGTCTTAAATCATAGAATTCTTCTTTTTCCAAATATTTTAGCTGGAACAATTGTTCAAAAATTCAAAAATTCATTAAATTTTCTTAGGTATCAGAAATATACCTGATTATTGCCTATGTCTAAATCACTTAAATGTTGAAGTAAATTGTAGACCTGAGGGTTAATTTTCTTCAAATTACAGTTTCTACATCGGAGTTCTTTTAATTGCTGGAGTAAAAAAAATGATCTTTAGACAAAAAGAACAAAAAAAAACGTAAAATCTCTTCCTACCGAGACATCTTTGAACACATCCGGTGGTATGTCGCTCAACGAATTGCCACTAAGATCTAAGTACTTTAGTTTGCTAAGCATGTAGAATAGTCGTGGGCGAAGTTCTTCAATTGCTGTTTCTGCTAAATTTAATCTTCTGAGATCCTGAAATAATTGTAATAAATTTTTTTTAAAGCGTGTTTAGGCAGCCTTTAATTACGAAAGCTTTGTGAGAAAACCATTTAAAAATAATGAAGTTTGAATGACAAATAATAATGTTTTCTCAACAGAAATTGCTAATTGAAAAAAAAATTATACGAAAAAGTTCTACTCAAAATTCGAAATTATGATAATCTCCAAATTTACCTTCAAATGGAAAAATGGTTGACTCGGTAACGCATTAATTTTATTATGAGATAAATCCAATTCATGCAATCCATCCTGTCCACGAAAATTTTCGCTCGTTATTGTTGTTATATTATTTCTAGACAGATCTGAAATTAATTCGAAACAAAAAAAAATAAAATTACAAATTAAAAAAGTTACGAAAACAATTTTGTATCGTACCTAAAATTCTTAAGCTTTGGACGCCCCAAAATGAATGCATACCAACAGCAGGCACATTGGAATCGGTAATTCGTAATATTTCTAATTTTTTAAATTGAGAAAAAATTGGTCCGATATGCAAATTATTATTTGGACCATGTATTATAATGACCTCTACATCTGGATCGAGCGATCGCATTGGCATAACTTTCATACCACCTAGAATTTGTAAATTTTTTTTTTTCGAATAGTAATGCACGATTTTATAAATTAGGTTTCTTTATAAATACCTTTTGTGCATAGTGTTTGCATTCGTCCCCTATCATCTAAATTGCATACACATTCTTCAGGACAATTTTTAAATGCACTGGAAATATGGAGCAATGACAGAAATATCAGCAGTACGAAATTCATTCTGAAATAATGAAAAATGAAAATTAATTAAAAGTTTCAGTAATTTCAAAATAGAAAATGAAACGATTGGTTCAATTCCCATTCGAGACTCGACAATTCCATTACAATTTTTTCTATTTTACAGTCAACATTTTTATTTAAGGAATTTTTGTTTAAATATTTTATGGTTGTCTGAAGTTCCAATATTAGTCAATAGGTATCGAAAAATATTGGAAAGCCTTTTAACCCTAATCACACCAGGTTGTGATTTTGGGTCACATTTTTTATTTTGGAAAATTTTAAATTCTTTAGTTTACTATGTATATATGGAGTAAAATTGACCAATAATAGTTTCCTTTACCATAAATTTATGTAAATTTTTCTCACTAATAAAAATAACCTGGTGTGATTAGGGTTAAAATTATGCAATTAAATGGAAAAATTAATTAATGTTAGACGTTCAAACGGGAATTATAAAAAAGACCAGGTAGTTCGAATACCACTTTACACAGTGCTGCGGTTTCCATTTTAATTTACAGTTTGCATAGCATATATTCAAATAAATATTGCAAATGTTAATTCGTATAAGAAAAGAATTTAAAATCTTGAAAAACATTTAATATACCTACAGAGCAAAAAATTTTCATTGAAAATTAACTGATAATAATAAAATTCAATTTTTAGACGATTTTAAAGAAAATTGTTTGATTTTAATGAATAGAAATTTTTTTGCATGTGGAGTGCAAATAAAGGCACATTCATATAAATATTTGACTGCTAGTTTTAACTTTTTTAGTAAAATGTTTTCGAAGTAAACCTTTTAGTCCAGTAAAATTATGCTATTTTAGAGGTAATGATACCGTATAGTAAATTTTACTATGTACATATTTTAGAATAAAATGTACTTTTCAATGGTAATGTTACTACTGAAAATTGTAGAATTCGTACAATTAATGTTACAATAATTCCATTATTATAATTTATTCAATATTGGAGTTTGATGTTGTTCGACCACATTTATCTGAATATGACCATTGTCAACAATTTAACACCGAAGTTTAAGAGAAAACTTAAATCGGCCTCCCATTAGATGGAACACGTTTTAAAAACGTTATAATAACTGCACAATTTCAACCAGAATATTTTAATTTCTATGAATTTGTTGTAGCAAAGTGTGTGGGAAGTATTATTAGAACTCTTTTTAGTTTTTGCTATTTTTAACTAGAGTTGTACAACCGTTGCATTACCGGTTTTAAACTACAAATTGCTACTTGGGATATTAATTATAAAATCAGAGTAATTATAACTATTGTTTCTGTGATTTTACTACTATAGTGTGCTAATATAGGCTCATATAGGTTCACTGTGTCAGCTTAAAATCACGGAACTGCTCAGTTGTTATATGAATACATCTACCCATCTAGTTTAATAAGAATATCATTCCGTACTTAGGTATATAGATATTAAAGTTGTATTAAAATGTATAAAGTAGTGGATAATGCTATAATACTACTAAATAATTTAGCACTTCATCATTATGCTGGTCTTGGTTGTCGGATCGACCCTTAGGTTATTCAAAATTCTATTAGCTCTATTGAGACGGGTTTTCATAATTATATCCACAAATAAATAATTCTCACTTTCTCTTGAAAATTAAGTTTCCGTTGCTCTGTCATAAAAGTTCATCATCTACTTTTCCATTTAATCATGTAAAGCTTTCCCATGAACATTGTATGAATGGCCCATTTTTCCACATGAGCTATTCCTATGGGCTGAGTGAGTTACCTTTACTTTCACCGTTGCTTATTATATTAAGTATATATATAGGCAGTCAACAACTCTCGTAATTTCATATTCATAACATGGAAAATACAGAAACAAAGAATACCCCAGGTGAATTCTAATTAATAAATTCCTCTAATGAAGTTTTAATTAACACCTAATAATAGAGATTTATGCAATAATATAGCTGTCAACCGGATGCTTCACCTGGGTTGTGTGAAAATATTTGTGTCAGAATAATTCTTAAATAAAATAGGGAAAACTTCAACACAAATAGAATCTTCCTGTTTTCCCGTCATGTACTTGTGCTAGAATTAATTTTGTAGTTTTACTTGAATGGCAACAGATTTCCGTTTAAAAGCAATTAATTTGTTGGAAAATCTGAAGTATTTAAAAAGTATCACCGGGTGGGTAAAAAGTGTAGGTAATAGGTATACACCCAGTTGTAATTAGTGCAGCGTACAGCGTATATATATATATATATATATATATATAAAAAATTTGCACAATTACTATTGTATAATAATACATATACTAACAAGTTACAAATTACAACCAGTGTTGTATTATACAACTATACTTCTATTTATGATATTATGAAAAAGGAGTTCTGTACACGAAAAAGCAATTTAAAGTTTTGGAACGTTTCCTTTTCGAGCGGGTTTTGTGTGTCTTTTGCTATTGATTTTTCCTTAAGTACAAGTATAGGCAGAAGGGAAGTATGAGAACGTGTACTGGTACTGTACATATACAGCTACGTTTGTCTCGCAAATTTCATTAAATTGGTAAAATTTGCTCCTTAATTTATGCGTTGCAAACATAATAATTATCTAGAATTATGATTATTAGCTTTTTCGTCTAAATAGGGAGCAGAGAAAAGGGTTTATGAATTATGCTTTCTGTTTGGTCGTGTGGTTGATGTGTACTTGTTAGCATTAACAATTATGAACCTATTTAAATGAAAACAAGGAACAGTTAAGAGATAGGGAGCAAAAATAATTGAATTGTTTTTTATCAGTGTTTTTTTTTGGGGGGATGGGGGGAAACGATATTTTTGTTTTGCTGGATTTAGTAATCGCTTATATTTGCTACCCTCCTGTTTTTTGAGTGGTAGTAATCTTCAGATAAAAAGTCAAAATAACAAAAAATATTGAGTAATTTAATTTAGTAACATAAATTTTGTTAGCTTTGGGGAAAATATGTTCCTTTTAATGTTGTGTAAAATTTTAAGAATGCGATAACAATTTGACCATAAATGCGTATGTTATGTAGAAATCGGTATGCCTAAAGGATCAAAATGGACTATTTATATAAGCATTTGATAGGAAAGATTAAAATTAGATGTCAGTCAGTAAGTAAAACAATGGCAGAAATGTCTACGCTTGGTTTGAAGGGTTTTTAATGCAAAACAATGGAATGCTAACGGAATTTTAATTAAAATGTATCAAAACCTATTATACTGACAAAATTCCATAAATAAGAGAAACAGATTTTGGCAAAGCCAATTAATTAAAATTCACAATTTTTTTTTTTATTTTATTTTTTAATGAAACAAAAACAGTATAAATCATTATTTGCTCCTACTTTGTGCTAATTTGTTATTTCTTCGCGGTACATAAACGGCACCCATAAGAAAATCATAAACTCAAGACGGAAATAATTTTATTTACCTAGTAGCAAAACATTTTCG